>JAQBSW010006330.1:0-49425 GCA_029291075.1 Eudiplozoon nipponicum | reverse complement strand
AAGACGATAGACTGTCAAAATAAACGGGTATACCTATCGCGGCCTGAAGGAATAAGATCAATAAAGTCTATAGGTAACCATAAGATTCAAGAGGAGACCAGTTGTCTGCCTGTGTGGTGGAAGAATCTTCAAAACCAATATAACAGTATATTCCAACTGCCTGATTGTAGCGAGCGTCCAGGGCCGACGGTCGACCAGTTTAAGTTATGATTAGAACTAAATGATGGTTACGAACCACCAAAAGTATATGGTGCCCCTCCCAAGAAATTAGAAGCAGCGACTCGAGCAACCCAAGAAATGATAGAAGCCGGCGTTCTTGAACCGTCATCATCTGTTTTTCGTGCTCCAATGGTTTATGTTACGAAAAAGGATGGTTCGCTCCGACCGGCGGCTGATTTTAGGCAATTGAACTCAGTAACCAAACCGGACCCGTATCCCATGCCGGCTCTGCGTGATCTGTTCTTACAGCTAGCGGGAGGCAAATGGTTCGCCGTGCTTGATCTTAAACAGGGATTTTGGCAAATAGGCGTGCGGTCCGAAGACCGATGGAAGTTAGCGGTACAAGTACCCCAAGGTCATTTCCAATTCACCCGGGTACCATTTGGCCTTAAAAACGCACCGAAAGTGTTCCAAAGGATGATGGACTCGTTCGTGTCTGACTTAACTTGTACAACAGCTTACGTAGACGATGTTATTATATGGGCCACTACTGAACACGAATTACGTGTGAGGCTGCAGAAGATGTTGGCCAAAGCAGTAGAATGGCGATTACATTTTAATCCAGAAAAGGTACAGATAGGTCAAGAAGTGCGGTTCTTGGGACACTTAGTCTCAGCGGACGGATGCATGCCGTTAGATTCTAATGTACAACCGATCAAGGATTATCCGGTGCCTACTACTAGAAAACAATTGCGCCAGTTTATTGGTATGGTGAATTTCTATAGACCATACCTCGCAGGGATGGCGGTTACACAACAGCCCTTATCTCAGTTAACTAGTGCCAAGATACCATTTCGTTGGACGGAGGAGGCTCAACAAGCGTTTGTACTATGCAAGCAGAAATTAATAGAGGCAACTATTTTGACTTTCCCGGTAGGTAATATGTCAATTGTTACAGACGCGTCAGATATTGGTATAGGAGCGGTGTTACAAGCTGACGGACGTCCTGCGCAATATATAAGTCGCACACTTACTAAGGCGGAACAGAACTATACCGTCACAGAGAAGGAATTACTTGCCGTACAATGGGCGCTACGGAAGTTTAGATATTTTGTCATAGGGGGACACGTGGACGTCTTTACCGACCACAAAGCGCTAGTGCATTGGAGATCACTAGGTATTGAGAAGAAACGTGTACATCGAGCCATTGAAGAACTAGAAGAGTACGATATATCAATTCATCATAGAGCAGGAATCGAGAATGCGGCGGCCGATGCGCTCAGCAGAATTTCCGCTGTGCGGGTTTCGCCGCTTATAAAAGTCTCTGAAGAACAGGGAAGAGATGCTACATGTCAGGAAATAGTCAATCAGTTAAAAAACGGCACAGTGGTGTTGGCACCATATAAAACGTTGAGTCTACAGAACGGCCTGTTGGTGCGGAAAGAAGGACAAACAGTGCAATGGTTTGTGCCAGAATCTATAAGAACAGAATTAATGGCCTTTTGGCATGAAACGTTGGGACATCCCGGCGCTGGGCGGCTCATTGAGACATTGCAGTCACGATTGTATTGGCCTGGTATGTCCAAAGAAATTCGTAGCTATTGTCAACAGTGCACTACATGCCAACGTTGTAAACCACAAAAACGAGAAAAGGTCACTCCGATTGCTTTCAATGCTACTGCACGGAACGAGTTTCTGCATATCGACCTGGTAGGTCCACTGCCAGTAGCTCGCGGTGGCGTGTCCTATGTGTTTTCCATGGTCGATAAGTTTACCCGATGGGTCGAGTTTGTACCACTGAAGAAGATCACAACAGAAAAGATTATAACGTGCTTAGAAGAGCGATGGCTCAGTCGATTCGGTACCCCACAAGTTATTGTCACCGATCAAGGCGCACAGTTTGAGTCGAAAGAATTTAATCAGTGGTGCAAAGACCTTGACATAAAGCATTCCCGCACAACCACTTATCACCCGCAAACCAATGCAACAGCTGAGCGCGCACATAGGACGATGAAAGAGGTACTGCGATGTTGGTGCCACGAGAGCCCGGGAACGTGGAGAGACAAATTACATTTGGTTGAGCGGGCCATGCGCTTTACAGTCTCAACAGCGACAGGATTCGCTCCAACGACCATGGTCTATGGAGGACACATAAGACTGCCAGGTGAACCTGTAATCCAAGGGTCCCATGAGCGCTGCACCATAGCGGATATTCAGGAACGACTAAAACAGTTAACTGAATATGTAGGCGCCACACAGCGACAAAGCTATGCAAGGCAACCGACACGCACTCGCCTAAAGGTCGGCGATTATGTCATGGTAGCGAGGGTCGAGCCCATGGCACTGCAGGCTGTCAATGATGGGCCGTATCGCGTGGAGAGGGTGGACGCCGAGCACAATACTGTTTTTGTTAGCCTGCCCGATGGACCACGAGCTATTGCACTGGATCGTTTAAGCAGAGTGCGAAAGCCGATTCCGGAGGGGGGGGAAGATGTGGCAATAGCCACCTTTAAGACAAATAATGAGCAAAAGGTCTTATCTAGGGCAGACATTATTTCAACAGAAATTCCTCGCAGAAGCGCCCGGATAAGAAGTAATCAGGCAGCACAATGAGAAAATCAGACGTTGAGCTGATGTGAACATATATTAATTAATGTGTAAATTTGTTTTATTAAATAGATTATTGTTGTTCGTGCAAAATTCTATATATAATTGAGTAAAAATAAAGCGTTGATGGTACAAATAAATATGTCTTCTGATGGGGTCGAAACGTTGATTCAGGCACTGGCGTCTCAAATGACGAATTTAACGGACGAGTTAGGCATAATTAAGGCTCGTCTAGACGACACGTTAATAATAAATACAAACGACATCCAAGTTCGTGGAACATCAAACATAGGTGGACACAACACGGTACGTGGATGATATACTTCTTGACCTTAAAAACAAGTCGTAATCACGAACAATGCTTCAGAGTTTCAACAAAGCGCATAAAAATATCAGATTCACGTCAGAGCACGAGAAAAATTATTTTCTTCCTTTCTTAAATGTACTATTAAAGAAAGATTCTAATGGTAAATTAAATAGAACAATATTTACATTACAGCAGTTACATGCCTTTTCAACAACTGTTCACGGCTCTTTTTTAAGAATTGACAGCACGGTTAGTTCATATTCAAAAGGCAAAGAACATACTAAAGCACAAAAACGATTTAATGTCTAATGGCTATCCTAGACAATTAAGTGAGTCAATTAATAAAGGGTAATTAAACAATAATTGATTGCGCGTGTGGTGGTAACAATTCTTTAAATCAAGTTTGCGAGCTTGAAGTAAACACCAATCCCACTTTCCTTACCCAGTCCTCGGAAAACTTAGCAAAACTACCGCCAGTCGCAACGCAATAACATGTTTCGACCTTCCATGATCATCATCAGAGTACGACAGCAAACTGACTAGCGAAGATCAAACCGCATTTCATATATATGGAAAGCAAAATTAGATATGCGGCTCTCACCTCTAGTAGTCCTGCATACATTGTACGTAACTGGAAATGTCGAAACGCGCCAGTGCGTTGCGACTGGCGGTAGTTTTGTTATGTTGTTCAACGACTGGTTAAATACAATGGGATTGGTGTTTACTACAAGAGTTGTTACCACCACACGCGCAATCAATTATTGTTTAATTGTATTGTCTATATATATATATATATATATATATATATATATATATATATATATATATATGGCGAAAGCTACAAACAGCTAATGTTCGTGAATGCATAGAAATTGTGCAGCCGACATTTCCAGTCGCGTACAATTTAGACAAAACTACTAGAGGTGACAGCCGCATATCTAATTTTGCATTTCATATATATGCAATGCGGTTTGATGCTCGCTAGTCATATTCCCGTCGGACTCTGATGATGATCATGGAAGATCGAAACGCATCCGTGCGTTGCGACTGGCGGTAATCTTGTAATGTTAGTATGTATTAGGTGTTGCGAACCTAGTAACAAATTATTTCAGTTGTGACCAGAAGGATAAACCAAAGGCAGCATGAACGGAAAGTATAATCTCATGCACATTCGTTTCGTGCTTTCTGGCGACTCATCAGAAGAAACCGGTATTACGCCCTTTAACCACTATATATTTGGTAGAAGAATATGGAATAATAGGACGGTACAATCTCCTAGACGAATGTGTAAACCTGTAAGAGTGAAGCTAACTTGATCTAAAGTCAACGACAATACGACTTCAATGCTAACTCACACTATATAATATATATACCGAGTCTGTAAAGGATACTAACACTATGGCTATTGTGTTAGTAACTGATACCATTTTTGAAATCGATGAGTACCGGATACTAACACTATGGTTTCCGAGTCGATACATGATACCAACCTGATGGATATAAATTTATGCTAAAGTTCACCCAAATTGAGAATTACAACAATTTCCGAACACCTGTTACTCCAGTTAAACCATACACTCTGGCCTTCATCGATATCGGTTATCACATTTCGCGGTAAGCATGACATCATTCAATTCAATATATTACAGTTAAATACTGTTTGTTGCGAAGAGCTAATATATATGCAAGTATGTATTAGGTTTGCGAACCTAGTAACAAATTAGTTCAGTTGTGACCAGAAGGATAAACCAAAGGCAGCATGAACGGAAAGTATAATCTCATGCACATTCGTTTCGTTCTTACTGGCGACTCATCAGTAGGAGCCGGTATTACGCCCTTTAACCACTATATATTTGGTAGAAGAATGTGGAATAATAGGACGGTATACATTCTTCTACCAAATATATAGTGGTTAAAGGGCGTAATACCGGCTCCTACTGATGAGTCGCCAGTAAGCACGAAACGAATGTGCATGAGATTATACATTCCGTTCATGCTGACTTTGGTTTATCCTTCAGTTCACAACTGAACTAATTTGTTACTAGCTTCGCAAAACCAAATACATACTTGCATATATATTAATTCTTTGCAACAAACAGTATTTAACTATTTTGTTATGTTGTTTGACGACAAGTTAAATACAATGTGATTGGTGTTTACTTCAAGCTCGCAAATTGATTTAAAGAATTAAAAGGGGAAGTAAAAAAACAGACGTATTTCAGATCGTAAAAGAAAGCAGTTTACTTGGACATCCCATTTAAGGGCGATTTAGTTTCCCGCATAGCAAACAAAGAAAGTTGAAGTGGCATTGACACAAACACTTAATACAGATAAACTACAAGTTTAATATAAGGTAACATTCTGCTTTCGTAGCATTTATGACAATTACTAAATGCAAAAACAGAAAGGATTATCTACACACAAAACTTTATGGATACACAAATTTTTGCTCGAAATATGCAAGCAGAAGATGAATGTTCGGGCATTGAGCTTGAAATGGAGTTGATGCACGTAGGTGATGGGTTGTTCTCTTGTTTCATATTTTCTCCGTGTTCAAATTTTTGTACTTTGTTTGTTCCTTCAATTTATATATAAAGAGATATTCATTTGTAGATACTTGAGAAGATAATGAGAAAGAAGCGTTTCTTGTATCTGATAAAATTTCTTTCTGTTTTTGCACATGGAAAGGGTTGTACGAATTTTATTAAGACTCGCATTCAAAAAGATTCTAGTTTCTACTGAGATTTGAAATTCCGTAATTTTTTAAGAATTTATGCTACACTGTTATAAATTTCCACGCAGAATCTTTTGTAATCATCTTGTACCAGCTCCATTGTTATCACAATTAATAAACAATAGCTAGTCAATCTCTCACACACATATGCATAATGCTACCTTCAAATTGTATCTTGATCTGTTCAGTTCTTGGCCCTCCTTGTCTCTGTTGCCTAATAAAATTTATTGCTATTATTATTATATAACATTGTTAACGGAATCTAATATCTCTATCGGTCATCTTCCGTGTTAACACTTATTGCAATAATTTACATTAGATGATTGCATAAAATAACATAGACAGTATCAAATCGAAGCGTGACCTCTATATCAGAGAATGAGTCAGAATACAATAAGAAAAAGAATAAGAATAAGAAAAGCTTTAGCTGATTATGCATAAACCTCTGCTCCGAAAGCACGTTACGCACAAATTCAACATTGAGTTAAACGTTGAAGCCTTGTTTATGCTTTGTTTGAACAAGTGCTGCGTTATTTTACGTTTTGGTAGACAGAAGAATGCCTTGAAAAAACAACATATGTTTGACCGGTAATAAGAAAACTGCTATTTCAAATTCGTTTATAAGCACGTTGGTTTTAAGATTTTAAATTTCTATTTTGCTACAAAGCCCATCTAGCCTGATAATTGAAAAAATTACGATAAAAATAAAAATTAGAATTTTTAATGAGTTGGTGTGACGTTGACTATCAATTATACATTGCTAATACTAACAATGTGACTGATACGAAATTCGATAACTCAGTATAAAATAATAAATTGACAATTTACTTTTCGGTTGAATTTTCCATTAGTTTCTAATACAGATATTTTATAGAGACAAATATTGTACTAATTTCTGTAAAATTCATGCTTTTAATTTAATTCGTGCTCGTATTCAATTTCACATTTTTGTTCCGCCACTCGGTCTTTGTTTATATGAGCAAGGTTAGATCCATAGCTTCTAACTTAATCCACGTCTTAATAAATTAACAAGACTTGTTCAAAAAAGGTGTGCTTTTGGAATGCAAACCTTAATAAAATTCATAGTACCCTTTCCATGTTCAAAAAGAAAAAGCAATTTTGTCAGATACAATAAAAGTTTCTTCCTCAGTTTCTTTTCAAGTATCAACAAATAAACATCTCTTTATGTATAAATTGAAAATCAAAACAAGGTAGAAAAAATTTAAACATGGAGAGTGTGAAACAAGGGAACAACCAATCAATTTCGTGCTTCACCTCAAGTTCAAGCTCAATGCCTGAGTATGCTTCTTTTTGCATAAATCCGGCTGCAATTTGTTTATCCATAAAGCTTCGTATGTGGCTAACTCCTTTCTGTTATTGCATTTACAAATTATCCTAAATGCTACGTCTGGAGAATATAAGTATAAGGTTTCAATGATGTGTTGTGCAATTGCAGACATGTATTCACCATTTGATTTAAGACAGGCGTTTAAGTTTCAATTATCTCCCATTCGAGTTATTAACTGTCTGATAGATCGGCCTACGTAAGTTAATTGTCAACTTGCGCATGTATATGGGTAAATAATATTTGACGTTCTCCAGACGTAGCATTAAAAATAATAACTAAACGCAACAACAGAAGGAAGTTTATGGATAAACAAATTGCAGCCGGATTTATGCAAGCAGATTAAACATTTTCAGGCATAGAGCTTGAACTGGAGATCACGCACGAAATTTAATTTAATTGATTGGTTGTTCCCTTATTTCACACTCTCCCCATATTCAAATTTATCCATCATTTTGCCTTTCAATTTATATATAAAGAGATTTTTATTTGAAGATAGTTGAGAAGAAATTGATGAAGAAATGGTTCTTGTATCTGATAAAATTTCTTTTTCTTTATGCACATGGAAAGCATACTAAGAAACTTGTTCTATACGAGGAATCCCCTTTTTATTCATTATTGGAATCGAGAAGCCAAGTAATATAGGAATTTTCTTTGGTTATGGCTTGGCAGTTAAATAATGTCATTCTAGGTCGATTACAGTTCAGCGCAAAATTCCGGCGCATGCTACTACCGAGTTATCAATTATAAAATCGTTGGCGAAAAGTGTTTCGTGTATTGAAATGTAGGCTAATCTCAAGTAAAAAGACGCTGGAGAATGTAGAATCGCGTGTCCTATAAATTATTGTAAATCTCTCAGATGTCAGATCCGTACTCGTCTGAGTTTAAAAGCACAATATCTATTGTATGTGTAATGGTTCATCACGGATGACATTCCAATTTGATCAGATGAATCTCTCCTATTAACTTATTCACGTTCTCCAGTCTGTCACTATTTGAGACCGTTGTACCATACTGTTATTTCAATACAAGAAACATTTTCTCTCAAATATATACTAGTTAACAAATTAAAGAAAGCTGCCGATAAAGGCAGCCGAAATATTTTTTGTTCAAGACAGAAAACATGTGGAATAAATACTGCGTTAGTCAAAACGCACAGCAGGCGATAAAGTATACACGGAAACCAGATGCTGATCCGAAATCAATCTAAAATGCGATTATATACCTCCAAAGCCAAAATCAACTGAAATATATGCGTTATTTGACTTCTTGATTCCAACATTAAATAAAAAGGCATAATTTTTTATCAAAAGCCTGTATTGGAAACGCATTGGAACGTCATTATGGCATGAGTAAAGTTAAGAACAAAAGCGCTAACTTGGTCGAGAAAGGTGAGTAAAGTACATGATGCAGCGTTACAGAAGAGCCTCCTATATTTAAATTACTTTAGTTTTAATTAGGGCAAAAAACATAAAGGTTCCCAACTCACTACTTAATGAGAGTTCTGTTGACACAAGATTATTATAATTACTAAGACAATCATTAAATGTAAGCAAGCAATTTCCTCAAACGTAGCAAAGTCATCTCTAACGATAAAATTACTAAATCCTTCGTTCAAGTGCTCTACATCTTCATAATTATAGCTGTTTTTCATTACAAACAAAATAAGATATATTACAAAATATTGTATTAAATTAGAATGTGAAGCTCGCATTTCACTGGTTGGCGTTGAGTACCTTTACGGATTTGAAGGCCTTAAAATAGAGAACCAAAGCAGTTTACCCGTGTGGATGTCGATAACTTCTCAAAAATTTTTAAACTGATTTCAATTATTTACATTGTTCTTTTGTGTTAGTTTTCACTTTCGTTTTTTCTTTACTGAAGTGAGCTGTCTTTATTTGTTTGAGCGTGGTTGCATATCATACTCCGGGCTACCGTCATGTCTAATTGACAATACAAGCTATTGCTGATACACTTAATCTATTTTAAATAATTCCTTTTCATCTATTGTGGGAATTTGAACGCTACGAATTACAAGTGATTCAGTTGGTTTTGGCTTTTCAGTTTTATAAACGAACTCTAGGTCGATTGCAAATCTACATACGATTCCGGCACATATATTTTCGGTTAGGCATTTAGAAAATTTATGTGTGAATGTTTTTTTAATTACATGGATGCTTGTCTCGAATAGTGCAAGGCTTCTGTTCTTCTCCTTTAAATAACACCAGTCGTTTACTCCACTTGAGTGCTTGTTGAAACAAGGTTTGCTATATTTGCGCAACTAAAGTAAGCAAATTCTACATAGGTAATTTGGATCCTGATTCTTCACAAGCTTTTATTTTAATCGATTTTATCCTAGTCATCTGAAATTGACCTATCTTCACCAAGAACTGCAATAAAGTTGATGAAGACATGTTTCTTCCTCAGCTTCTATCAGGCCCACCGTTATAGTTATCTACAAACTTTAGCTAGGCATTATTTCACTCAACTATATATAAACCTAACTTTTAATAAGATATTTATCAATTAAAATGTCGGGACAGATGACTTTTTGTACTTAATAAAAATTAATATTAATATTGATTAAATAATAATAATAATAAAAATAATAATAATAATAATAATAATAAGTATCGTTATTATAATATAGAGAGATATTATATTCAATAAATCGATTAGAATACGATATACACAGGAATTAAAGACAACAATTGAGAATAAAACAAGTACAAAAATAAATTAGAATTAACTTTTGATTATAATATATTAAAAAACAATTTCTTTGGCGATAAAATCCTACAATAGCATAATATCCTTTCTTCATAAACATATTTCGGACAAGCATAAACGAAGAACAATTTATATATATATATCGTATCCTGTCCGCGGCAAATTCTAGCCAGTACTTGATGAGTTCCCAATAAGGACTAAACCGGTCTACTGGATGAATTGCCTTTTCTACACTATACAAGTTCTTAGTTTATACTGACATATGTAAGTAATTAATGGGTCAGGTGTTTATATCAAGACCGCAACCTTGATTATAATAATTGTTATCACCACCCGCGCAACCAATGTTCGTTTAATTATATCAAATCAGATACATGTTCGGACTTTAGTCAAGATGTGGAAATAACAGGCTTTTAATAATAAATATCAACAAAAGACCTGAACTGGCCTTCATTGATGACCTTTCATCCATACTTAATAAACTGCAACCTGAAGAAATCATTATACAATGTGACAAAACCATTTTAAGCATAGTCATCATCACTAAAATTTGTACCACGCCCCTCTCTAACAATTTCGTTCCAACCTCACAAGAAATATCGATAGCCCTCCTGTCAACCCCAAACTTTTAAAACATTAAATAATTTCCAAATTGTATACTAAAAAAGTGCACTAACCCCAGCCAATATGTCTCAAAAAAGTCTAAGCACAAGATGCGCATTCATCAATCTTAGAGCAAACTCAACCACTAAAACACATGTCCAAATCATCTGCATCCTTAAAGTCCTTACTTGCACCAAAAATACCCAAGACAATTAAAACTAAAAATCACCGGTACAGGTATCGTCATCAGTTAATCTCAAATCCAACTCAATTAGAGCATCAAAAGCAATCATTCAGAGTACTTTAATATAAAATACAATCAAACTGAAATTAATAGAACATAATTTTTCAAACCTCTTTATTTAAACACGGCAAAGATCGTTAAGTTAATCTGATATATCAAATTACCAAACTAAGGAGGATGGAAATTTTTCTGGGAGAGCACTAATATCTCGATATTCGCCACAAAACTCAATTTGTGAGCAACCAAAACAAGCACCAAATTCAACAACAGCTCATTCCATTCATTTTAGCTCCAATCCTAAATCAAGTAAAATCATCTATACTTTATCTAAATGCAAGTTCTCTACGGATAAATTTAATATATATTCGTACAATAACCATTAAACTAAGACCGCATATAATAGCTGTCTCGGAGGCATGGTCCAATCCCATTATACACGAATGTGATATAGAAATTTTAAATTACACATACATTCAAACAGTCTAGGAGGTGGAACCGAGTTTTAACTGCATAAAATCTTAAGCTTATACCTTATACATGCTGTTAACCACAGCTCTGAGTTTATCTTCATAAATATTTCAATTTATGGGTTTGATTTACTGTTGGCATGTAAATATCGTACTCCTTCAACATATGTGCTAACCGATACGATATTTTCCAATATATTGAGGAAATTAAATAATGTTAAAATTTTCATTTATAGAAAATTTATGAAAGATTTTAACTTCACCTTTTACAGATCACATCGCTTATATTTTACTCAAATTATTTTCAATCATTCAAGTCAATCTTGACCTATTCATAAAGTTGTCCAGGCAAACAGAAAAGGAAGTTATCCTGAATGTTGATGAACATAGCAGCAGATACTGCACACTATAATTATATTACACGGTGCGATAGCGAACAACTTTTTATCACAACAACAATCAGTGCACCTGAAATAAGAGATTCTCACACAACTTCGATGTACAGACTGGCTGCTTTTTAAACAAATCAGCAATATATACAATATAAATGAGAATATGCCACTACCAAACTAACTCAAACACATAAAGCATGCTCACAAGAACTCAACAACAACAAATTTTAACTTTCATTATTAATAAGGCGTTCTAACTACTACGACGTAAAACTAAGCCATTAATCTAAGCGCCAAATGGCCCCATTATGCGTATTTGTCAATATACTCCTTCAATCAGTAAACTCTCAGAAACTATTGGTCTATAATTACAACAACATGGTAATGTTCCAAGACATTCCGTTTGAAATGCATCAGATACATTGAAAAGTGTTTCCAAAATCCAAAACCCATGGTAATTTAAAGGTTTAGGACTAATCGCTAACCTACTCGCACTCGTTAAAGTTCTGGACAATATCATCAATGAACTAATTGAATTGTTATTTCAATTTAAAGATCCCCATCAACATGGTTTCACTCGAAATAATTCATGCACGACAAACTTGATCTCTCTGCTAGATGATTTACGCAATATTCTAACTTTAAATAACGACTCTATTATTATATTTTTAGACATCTCTAAGGATTTTGATACACACACAGTCGTTAAAGAACATACAAATCTAAACTTATGCGCAGAAACATTAGAATTTCTCTTTAAATACCTGTCCGAAAGATACACCTTCATCGCACTAGACAGAATGCCTTCTCTTCTACTGCCCATCAGTGCTGGGGATCGACAGGTTTGGAAATTATGACCATTTTTCTTCTATAGTTTATTCTTTTTGAGAAATAACACAGTTAAAGTTGGCAAAATTATTAAATATGCCGATTACACAACACCAGTTTATACAATCATCCCAAGAAATTTAGTTTAATTGATTCTAACTATTCAAAAAGACTTACACAACATCTATTGTGTACTCCCAAACCTGTCACTTCAAATCAACATATCTTAATCAATTTTCTTAAAATGTTATAAGGATGTGTTACTCACTGACGAAATTCTATACCGTGAGAAAATCATTTCTAAAATAGACACAATAAAACACTTAGGAGTCCAAAACGACATATTACCAAAATTATACTCAAATCCAAGTGCTAATCAATTTGATATTAAGACAAACAAGACAACTGAGCCTAGGTTTATTCATTTTAAGACAAATATAAGATCCGTTCTCGAACACACAAAATTTATTTGGAACCCTACAAGCAACTCACTATCCGCCAAACTGGAAGGACTCAAAGCATGCTTCCTGAGGTGTACATTTGCAATTTTTTCCTACTCACCAAATCTCGCTCAGGCTAACTTTCAGCCACTATGGCTTAGAAAACAGCAATATATTTAATTAAATGATACAAATATATTAAACAACTGGACCTCAAAAAATTAATATTCGCTGCAGTTGCATCTATAGGGAAACTAGAACGATCGACTAGAACATTTGCCTCCCTCGATTTCGCAACTTGTTTAATAATATGTTTCCATTCTTAAAACGAATCACAATATACAACCAATTACATAACAAGCACGTATTTGACAAACACTTAGCTATGAATGTGTTATATATGAAAAATTAATAGATCTAGTTTCAAAAAATCACACAACAGCGACTATAAAAACCCTTTTTGAAATCACAAATGATAATAGTTGAATCTACCGATTTATTTTAAATAACAAGTTCGAACAAATGCATGCACCATTTAATTTCTTCTCACGCCCCGCCCGAGATTTAGATGAATTCCTATATCATTTTCATTAAAATAATAAAGGCTTATATAATGCTAATGGACAACGGATCTTCGGGATTTATTACAAATTGAGGGTTCACCAACGGCAAAACAATATTATATCTTCCGTATTATTCACAAAAATATTAAATCAATCTATACAAATAATGATTAACGCCTCTACTTTTACTACGAATCGGAATGTAGTTAGCATGTGCTTGTCAACAAATTAGTGTTTCTACCTATTCAAAATTCAAGGCGATAAGTTGATATAAGCAACGACATTCAGGCAACTCTACATATTCTATTTTTGATTTGTAAATTATCATTTCTATTGTGGGCCTGTTGGCCTTTGTTGCTAAATAAATTTATTATTATTATTATTTTACTTTTTTAATTATTATTATTATTATTATTATTATTTTATTAATAATAATAATAATAATAATAATAATAATAATAATAATAATAATATTAATAATAATAATAATAAATAGATAATCGATTATAAATAATAATAATACATTTATTTGGCAACAAAGGCCAACAGGCCCAACAGTTGAAATGATGAGGTACAAATCAAATTAGGATATGTAATGTTTAATGTAATTGTGGCTAGCAAACTATATAAGCATAGGGGAGGAGGGAGTTGAGAAAGAGAAGTCTTTTCATCAATTTCGTGATAGTTCGTTGTGATAGAAAGGAGATTCCATTGGACTAGGAAGGATCGTGAAGAGTACGAGTATCAATAAATATATCCTATTTAGAATCTTATTTTTATTATTATTTGACAGAAAATGCCACCAGATACGACAATTAATAAGATCAAAAGAAAAAATAGGAAAGATTGTTTATAAGTGGGTAAAACAATACATACAATCAATTGCTAGTCATGGTTCTCATTTTTGGCATAAATAAAAGTTGTGAAACAAATAAGTCCTATCTCCTGCACTATACACGCCTCTAGATTATAGTTTGTATCACTGCAAACTTTATGGTTTCGGAGGAATTGCTATTGCATAAAAGTTTTCCATTTGAACCAGTGGACTGAAGCCTATATGAATCCGATTAGAAAGAGTCATGAAGTTGGAACTAGATCTGGACATTTGGCAATATCTCCTCCTTTGGTGGGGAATGTTGCGAGCAAGTTATTCTCTTTTTCGAAAATCTACAAAATTTATAACCAATTGCCAAAGGGGCTTAGAGAAATGCCTCCATCTAAGATGTCTTTTAAATTTTTATCTACTGAACTAGAAAAAGTCTACAATCCTGCTGATATTTTTTATTTTGATTATGATAATACTTTCTCATGGTTGAATAAAAGACAAGGATAATTGTTATCGGAAACAGAATTTCTTGAGATTTTTATTTCCAAGTTTTGTATTATTAAAATTGAAATGTTATGCATTATATCATCATGTTAGTCAACAATACATACAATCAATTGCTAGTCATGGTTCTCATTTTTTTGCATAATGTTACACTCGAATTATACCTTAATTTTTCCTATTTTGATGATGAATCTATTATTCCTTACAGCCGAACTTTCTGATATTGATATATTGTACAGTACAACTAGTGAGATTTAATAATAATAATACATTCATTTGGCATCAAAGGCCAACTGGCCCGACCATTGAAATAACAAATCAAGGGTAGGATATGTGGAGGTGAGTGGAATTGTGACTAGCAAAGTATTTAATAGCAGGGGGGTTGGGGACTAAATGCATATTTTTATTTGATGTGATAATTTTTTTATATTGTACATTTTCCAATTTTATTATTTGATGGAACATGTGTGGTTTGAATCCAAATAAAGATATTCTATTCTATTCTAGAATTTTACCATCGAATTATACACAACCACGTTCTACGGATGCCTGCGACCCCTGCAAGACTCGCTCGCTTCAATCCTGCAGATTCCATCCATGTCCATGCTTTGCTCCATCAACTCAATCTCCACGACAATGGACTCCATCGGTTGACGTCTACCTCCGGTCCGCCATCTTTTTTCGATCTCACATTCACCTAAAAGCTCTGATACTTCAGGGACTATCTCCAATTGATCTTGTCTAGTCAAATGGAACTTTGTTTATATTTATTTTTCACCAGATTGAACTATCTTGATGTTAATGATAACTTTTCTCCTCCCCAACCCCTCCCCCTGCTATTAAATACTTTGCTAGTCACAATTCCACTCACCTCCACATATCCTACCCTTGATTTGCTATTTCAATGGTTGGGCCAGTTGGCCTTTGATGCCAAATAAAACTCCTACCCCAGCACGAATTCAAAAAGGCAGCCCATCAGTACTTCTTCAACAAATTTCTTTGTGATACGACCGATTGGAAACGAAACTGGTTCCTTCTCAATCCATAACATTTACTTCACCCCAGGCTATCCTCTTTACTAACTTCGTAGGGTTAAATCCCTCAGGCAGCCATCTTCCACTCTACCTCTCTTGTCTTATTCTTTTCTTCTAGATTCACTAATACCACCTCTCAGCCCATTCCTAACCCCATTATATCCACGTTGTGGATACTCTACTACGTTTTGCTCATCCAACTCTTTTCTTTCTTTCTTGTTTCAGCGGAGGACCGGAAACCCAACAGCCCTACCGATCCACCAACGGTTTGCTTCGGACTTCGACTCTCCCTGGTCTTCTTTTAATCACAATCACGTTCTACAGATGCCTGCGATCCTTGCAAGACTCGCTCGCCTCAATCCTGCCGACTCCATCAATTCATTCGTCACGACAATGGACTCCATCGGTCGACGTCTACCTCCGGGCCGCCATCTTTTCATCTTCATCTTTGTTTTCGATCGCACATTCACCTTGAAGATCTAATACTTCACGGACTATCTCCAATTGATCTTGTCTAGTCAAATGGAACTTCGCTTATATTTATTTTTCACCAGATTGACTATCTTGATGTTAATGATAACTTTTCCCCTCCCCAACCCCTCCCCCTGCTATTAAATACTTTGCTAGTTACAATTCCACTCACCTCCACATATCCTACCCTTGATTTGCTATTTCAATGGTTGGGCCAGTTGGCCTTTGATGCCAAATAAATGTATTATTATTATTATAGGTTATATTAATTATCGGACAGAAATTAACCTCTCATATAAAAATAAATCAATTTTTATTTTTGGACATTTGATGTTATCGCTGGTTTCGTAAAACAATATTGTAATTTTTGAAAAATATTGTAAAATTTTTTGAAAGTTCTTTTGTTCATATTGTCGAAGTTTTGGACTTGTCTTGTGGAAGAAAATGAGAGAGTTTTGATCTGAGTTTCTGAATTGCATAAGCGGGACACTGCGTGGTTCCATATCCGATCCTTTGTGAATAAAACTTTGTAATCTTCTCGTCATTTTGTTGTTTTTAATTATCAGCGAAAAGGACCACAAATTTGCTTTGGGTATTTTAAGTTAATACTTGTTTTAAGGTCTCAATCATTCCAGTTCAGTAATTTGTGGATACCAGCGTATCCGGGTAAGCTTACTTAATTAATATAATATCTAAATTACAAGTAATTTAATAATATCATGTCTGGTTTATTAAATACTGAGGATACAGAGCAGTTGGCTAACGGACTTAAGGATTGTAACTTAAGAGATAGTTCAGAGGAACTTAAGTGTTCCAAGATAGATGATCATTCCGCATATATGGATTTTCCGGGCCTGGCATCCAAGAGATCCCTTTATGGTAGTGACCTAAGGGCCTCTACAAAAAATGACGACCGCGCGAGGATCCTTTATGCGGAAAGAAAGATGTAGATGATCATTTTTCCGCAATTCTATGGATAGCAATGTTAAGCTCACCATGTACAGACCAGACAACCATTCTGAATGGGTCGAAGAAGCAAAATTTTATTTTAAACTAAAACGGATGACCGACCCTATAGAAAGGTTTGCCTCGGCCTGGTGGTGCTTACCTGAGCCATTAAAAAAGAATCTGTTTAGACTCAGGAAATTTGTTACTGAGAACGAACCAGAAAATGCATTTGAGCTTCTAGTAGAAGAACTCCATGGACGATATCAACCCGAGAGGATTGAACGGATGACTGACTTATTACGTCAGGAAAAGATGGGAAATCTACTTCCATCTGAATTTTATGACAGACTAATTTCAAAATCCATCGGGCTTGATATATCTGAGGAAGTTATAAATAGTATATTTGTAGCAGAATTGCCTGCTAGACTAAGAGCCACCTTGGATGTATATGATACATTGGAACTAGAGTGGCCCAAGAAGCTCAAAGGGTTGGACAAAGTGTATCGTCAGAAGGAACCTAATGTGTATGCAGTAACCGCAGATTCACGCCTGGAGCAGCAACTCAGACATCTCTCAGAGAGACTCCTGACCATAGAGAATGAATTAAGTACCCTCCGCAGGGATGTGGGTTGGATAAAAATCAATAAGGAAAGTTCCAACAGAAGTAGGGTAAATTCTCGGAGTCAACGTTCAAATTCCAAGCATTGGAGAGGCGAATCGCGTGAGGGTGTACAAGGACCACGCGAGTGGTGCATATCGCATCGCAAATACGCCGAGTTTGAAAAATGTCAGGAGGGGGGATGCACGTTTCCAAAGTTGGGTGGTCCCCGATGGAAAGGAAGTAGTCTTCCTGTAGCCTGGTCGAAGCTGCCGGAAAACTAATGGAGCCCCCGCTAATAGGAGCCGTAGGGGGGGTTGCGCATGCAAGGCTCCAAGGTATGCATATTCGTGGCATACTAAAATCATCGAAGTTAGGTTCGGAAGCTTCGATGGAAGAGACGCGCAGTAATACAGTCCGTAAATCTGTTAGATTTCGGCTGGCAGGTAATCTTAAAGAGGTTGCTGGTTATAGCAACAATAAGTTCGTTATAAATGATGAACTTAGTGGCTTAAATTTCTTAATAGACACGGGTGCAGAGGTGAGCATAGTTCGATCTGATGTGGTGGAAATTGATAGCCCCATATTCGATTACCAACTATGGGCTGCTAATGGAAGTCCAATTGAGGTTAAGGGAGTTAAAGAATTGTCAGTGACATTGGGGCAGAAATCTCCATTTACGTGGAATTTTCTGGTCGCTGATATAAAGGATAACATCATTGGGATGGACATTTTGATCCATTTTAATCTCGCTTTAGATCCCAAATCTAGGACCATTGGACAAAGCACTGGGATAGTGACTTATGCTGAGACTGGGACCTCAGTAGTTAGGTCAGTGAGACTACCCAGACCCGTCGTCACCGATGACTTGGCGGATGTCATCGAGAAACACCTGGCCGTGTTTCTGCCATTCAATGCTAAACGCAAGGGTTTAAAGACAGGCATTGAACACCAAATCGAGTTGGTGGAGCCACTACCTTGTTCGCCGAAGGCTCAGCTATTAGCACAACACAAGCAGCAGGTTGCCATTGAAGAATATAAGCGGTTGAGAGAAGAAGGAATTTATAGGCGTTCAAATTCCAACTTTGCATCTCCAATAGTGGTTGTTCCCAAACCTGAACCAGGTCAATGGAGGGTTTGTGGTAACTATCGTCTATTGAATTCGGTAACGAAAGGCGATTCGTATCCTCTACCGAACCAGAGTACTTTGCTCAGGGATATAATGGGGTATGAGGTATATACAACGTTAGATCTGCAGAAGGCGTACTATCAAGTACCTATGGAGGCAGAATCTATACCGCTCACAGCAGTGCGATTCCCTGGAGGAGGATCGCATGAATTCTTATGTATGCCTTTTGGGTTGAAGAATGCAAGTCAGACATTCCAGCGTCTGACAGAGGAAGTTCTTCAAGACTGTTCATTTGCTAGAGTGTATAGATGACATCATTATATATAGTCAATCTAGGGAGGAACACCGGGAGCATTTGGACATCGTTTTGTCTAAGCTGGAACATTATGGATTGGTAGTGAAACCAGAAATGAGTAGGATTGGTTGCTCTACCGTAAAATATCTTGGACACACCATTTCCAAGGATGGAATCAAGCCCTTGGAAGACAAGGTACAAGCAATCAAGGATGTGCCAGAACCTAGAACTGTACGCCAGTTGCGTAGATTTTTGGGCATGATTAGCTACTATCGTCGGTTCATACCAGGTTTAGCTGGAATTTTGGGGTCGCTAACTCGACATTTAGTTCGTGAACGGAGCACGATCAAGAAGTCCTGGCCTATTAATTTTAGCCAAGACGACAAGGAAAAATTCCAGAGGGCCAAAGATCTGTTAAGCCAAATAACCACATTAGCACCTGTGGATTGGACTAAGCCGTTTGAGCTGGTCACAGATGCTTCTGATGTAGCCATAGGAGCAGTGTTACATCAACGGGAAAATGGTATAGTCAAGCCGATTGGATTCTATAGTCGGAAACTCCAAGATCGCGAAAAGCGATATGATACGCTTGGAAAAGAGTTACTAGCAGTTTATTCTGTAGTGTTGCATTTTGAGCACTACCTAGATGGACATCAGTTTATGATATTAGCTGATCATAAACCATTGTTGAGTATTCTTGGAAAAGCAAATAGGTTAAATTATTCTCGGCGGGTGAATTCACAAATAACCCGACTCGCAGAATTTGATTTTACCATTAGTCATATCTCAGGAAAAGATAATGTGGTGGCAGACACTCTCAGTAGACCAGACGTATCAGATGAAGATATGATTCGTTCAGAGTCACTCGTATGCTCTATTGTATCTTCTAATGATTTTGTCCAGCAATTGATGGAAGCACAAGGTTCTGATCCTTTAGTAGCTGTGTTGGAAAAGAATCCTGTATATACACACAGGAAGATTGGAGATAAGTGGTTATTATGTGAAATCTCCAGGAGCCAACCTAGACCTTATGTACCGCTAGAATTAAGGTATAAGGTAATTCAGCAGCTACATGAATTCAGTCATCCTTCCATTAAGGCAACTATCAGGATGGTCACTGATAGATATGTATGGCCAAAGATGTCGAAAGACATAAGAGCCTGGGTAAGGACATGTGCCCGGTGTCAAACTTGTAAAGTTTGGCGTCATACCAAAACTGAAATTAAAACGATTGGTATACCAGCGGGTCGATTCATGCATGTTCATATTGATATAGTAGAAATGCCTGAGATTTCCGGCCAAAAGTATTTACTCACGATGGTCGATCGGTTCAGTCGTCAGTTTGAGGTAGCAATCCTGAAGAACATGACAGCTCAAGCGGTCTTACTTATGCCCTGGCATAATTGGGTGTCGCGATATGGTGTACCGGTAAGGGTAACTACTGATCGTGGTAGTCAGCTTATGTCTGAACTGTTTATCAGATCATTGAATGCAATGGGGATAGAAGTAAGACACACATGTGCTTATAATCCCAGGGCCAATGGGATGGTTGAGAGACTGCACAGGGAGCTGAAGGCTGCATTACGCTGCACCGGTGGATCCAGTTGGATACATGATTTGCCCATAGTTTTGTTGGCAATGCGAAACAGATACAGAGTTCAGTTAGGAACATCCATAGCAGAACTTGTTTATGGAGAGCCACTGAGGCTACCTGGAGATATTCTTATAGAAGCTCCAAGTTGTCTCGATTGGGCCTCTAGTTCAGTAGATTGGTTTGTTGGAGCATTGAGAGATAAAATGAGTCGTTTAGCTCCAACCAAAACTAGAAGTCCAAAGTCTAAATGCTATGTATCTTCAGATTTAAAGCTGGCATCGCATGTATACATAACTAACGAAAACAGACAGAATTGTCTGACTCCATTCTATAAGGGGCCATATAAAGTCAATCATATGACTGAGAAAAATGCATTTATAGAAGTAAATGGCACTGTAGAATGTGTAACACTGGATCGCTGTATTCCACAGTTTATTTGGACGGAGGAGGAGACTGAGGAACAGTATTCACCGAAGTACCCAGAAGTTGAGGCGAGATGTGACTCAGAAATGAACATTTATATAATTAAACGAACATTGGTTGCGCGGGTGGTGATAACAATTATTATAATCAAGGTTGCGGTCTTGATATAAACACCTGACCCGTTAATTACTTACATATGTCAGTATAAACTAATAATTGTATAGTGTAGAAAAGGCAATTCATCCAGTAGACCGGTTTCGTCCTTATTGGGAACTCATCAAGTACTGGCCAGAATTTGCCGCGGACAGGATACGAACCTGGGCACGTCTGCTTCGGAATCTGGTGCTCTAACCACTGAGCTATCCTGCCGCACACTACACTACACACAATTTTCAGTTATATACTAACTAATGTAACTTGGTTAGTCAATTTTTCCTTTAGGTGGAGCTCATATGGCATCCATTTAGACCCAAAGTTCCAACTAACCATGCCCAATCTGTCATTACTGAACAGACACCACATTACATGGGGAAATGGTATTGAAATGAACATTTATATAATTAAACGAACATTGGTTGCGCGGGTGGTGATAACAATTATTATAATCAAGGTTGCGGTCTTGATATAAACACCTGACCCGTTAATTACTTACATATTTCAGTACTTGATGAGTTCCCAATAAGGACGAAACCGGTCTACTGGATGAATTGCCTTTTCTACACTATACAATTCTTAGTTTATACTGACATATGTAAGTAATTAACGGGTCAGGTGTTTATATCAAGGCCGCAACCTTGATTATAATAATGTGACTCAGAAATTGGTGAGAAAAATGAAGTGTCGAATAAATATGGTAAAGAAGTAAAGATTAAAACCAAGACAACTGAGAATCAAGAACAATGCGATATGAATATGAAATCTGGTGAAGTACCAGCACAATGTAATTTTTTTTAAATATTGTAAATTTTTTGAAAGTTCTTTTGTTCATATTGTCGAAGTTTTGGACTTGTCTTGTGGAAGAAAATGAGAGTTTTGATCTGAGTTTCTGAATTGCATAAGCGGGACACTGCGTGGTTCCATCTCCGATCCTTTGTGAATAAAACTTTGTAATCTTCTCGTCATTTTGTTGTTTTTAATTATCAGCGAAAAGGACCACAAATTTGCTTTGGTTATTTTAAGTTAATACTTGTTTTAAGGTCTCAATCATTCCAGTTCAGTAATTTGTGGATATCAGCGTATCCGGGTAAGCTTACTTAATTAATATAATATATAAATTACAAGTAATTTAATAATATCATGTCTGGTTTATTAAATACTGAGGATACAGAGCAGTTGGCTAGCGGACTTAAGGATTGTAGCTTAAGAGATAGTTCAGAGGAACTTAAGTGTTCCAAGATAGATGATCATTCCGCATATATGGATTTTCCGGGCCTGGCATCCAAGAGATCCCTTTATGGTAGTGACCTAAGGGCCTCTACATATCTATTTGAGGGAACATGTGTGGATTTAATCCAAATAAAGATATTCTATTCTATTCAATTGAAAACATTTAACGTTTCAGTAATATTTATAAAAAACTGCTTAAACGTGTAAAAATGTTGTATGAAATAGAGAAAATAGTTATTTCCGCTTACCAGGCATAAACCGATTGCACGATTAAAATTGTGCCATAAAATATTTAAAAACAAAACGCTGTTGTAAACACCCAAGTTGTAAGTCAATGCCGTGTGACGTTGCAAGCAGTTGTAGATTATGAGAAAAAGTTACTGTTAGTGGCCCTTATCAGCGCCGTAATTATGTTCTCCGGTGTGGAGGAAGATAAATCCTCCGCCAAAATTAAAGTAACATTAACTGATAAATTCAAACCACCCAGGCCGTTTGTAACGAATTTTATTTAAAAAGAATTTTTTCTTTTATTCTCCAGAACGTTCTTTGTTTAAATAATTGACTTTGAATTGTGCGCCATTTTCAGTTTTCGAGTGTCACGATCCTCGACTGGTTGTATCTTCTTTTGGTCTGCTGCAATTTCTCATTTTTCTTCATTAAAAACTGATCAACATACACAATATATATCTGCTTAAACTCTCTTGCACTTTTTATTGAAGCACTCATTGTAGAGACGTTCTGGAACAGGTAATTTAATAATTCCGTTGTTCACGTATATCTCCATCCAGATTATTTTTAGAGTGTCTTGCGCGAGACAGGTTTCACATTCCGATTTGCTTAACATTAAGTGTCGATTAAATAATTAAACTTAACAGACAAAAATGCTGATATTAAATTTGAGGAAACTAATATGTTAGTGCAAGATATTGCAGATTTGAATTTAGCAGATGCAAATGGAAATATAAGCATATCAGATTCTACTGTAAATTTTAGGACTTCAAGCGATCCGGTGTAACACGCGGCTACGCGTTACAACTCAACGATGTTCGATTTTGACAAATACAGTGCTTTTTAAGGTCAAATAATCTAACTCTGTTCTTAAACAATATTTATCATAACTGTAATTTTAGAAACAATCTCTGTTTTTTCCAAGCAGTTTTAATTGAGATTTCTTGAACTGCAATTTTGTTTGTAATTAAAAGGGTTGTAACGACACAAATTAATGGCCGACATATTGCGCAAATTAAATTCAATTTTATTTACGTTGCACCAATGAGAAAAAAGCGAAACTTACCGTTTAACCAATAGTGTGCAAGTAGGCATGGCATGCTATTTAAGCACGGCAATTTACCATGCAAGTCAGTTGTTGCATTTGCATTCTGCCTTGCGTCACGCGTGTGCGTTCTGTCGGCTGACAATACCTACGCTGTTGATTTGATAGTTTCACCAACAATTGGCTACATCCGTGACTCATCTTCTCAATGCCGCGTTTTGCGTACGAGGGTAATAGCTGTACACGGGCAATTACACAAAGATCCGATTTGTCACAATTTCCAATTTTTTTGTCTTTGATCGGGTTGACTTGTTTTTACTTCAACTGGAAATGCGGTTCTATCACATCTTTGTTGAAGTAAAAACAAGTCAACCCGATCAAAGACAAAACAAAATTGGAAATTGTGAAAAATCGGATCTTTGTGTAACTTCCCGTGTACAGCTATTACCCGCGTACGCAAAACGCGGCATTGAGAACCTGAATGGTGACTCATCTTGTTGCGGTATAACCAGCGAGACGAGCCAATTAATTGCAGAACCTGAACGACGTTATCCACATCGTGATTACAACTCAACCACGGGAGCGACAACAACCAGAGTCCACCCAAGGCTCTAGGACATCTTCACACTCTGAATAATTCAGGAGAACGCACGACCAGGCCCTCTTAAGGGCCCCCCTATCAGTAACAAATCTCTATTCAGAGCACCTTAACCGAGTTTGTAACGTCGTACGGCATTTACTTGAAGCCGGGGCGTTTACAAAATTGGCGACCGCGCCAGGATATTGATTATTGTTCTGATTTTTTGGTATAAATAAAATTGACTTCCTTTTTCATTTATTTGGGATGAAAATCGATTAACATTTGCGTTTTCTTTACCGTGATCGTGGTCTTCTAGGAATTTTGTTGGATATATATTCGTTGATTTGTGTTGAATTTTTTTGGGAGGATATAATAATAATACATCGGCATCATCTTTTCTACGTACAAAACGATACCGTACGTACTCAACAGGCTCAATTGCGGAATTTTGAAAGCAGTTACTGTGACGTGCTTTTGTTCTGCGCTCATTTAACTGTGGAAGCTTTTTGTGGGTAAGCGTTCCGTTAAATTATATTTATATATTTTCATATTGCTTATAAATTTATGCTTTTAAGATCCCGTAAGATTGTTAAAATGTCAGGTCCAATTTTAGATATTGATGTTCCTGTTTGGGATGGAGATAGTGAGCTATTCTTTATGCGCGTAGACTCCACTTTCTCCCCGTTTCCTGATTATGACAGTCATCAAAAACTGTCGAAGGTTTTTGCTAAACTACCTTCTGAATTGCAGCGACGGATTTATCCTAAGCTTGAGGCCATTAGGAAGCTACCTAATCCCATTTTGGGTCTACAAAACGAAGTAGAATCCTTGCTTGGGCCCACAGAGACTGAGCAGATAATAAACAAATATGCACAGTTAGACATGCCAAACCTTGGCCCCATCGAAATACTGAGGGAATTACGGAAACGTTGGTATAAAACCAACATTTCTGACCATGAGGCCAAGGTTGTTTTTATTAGCAATCTTCCACAAACATTAAAACTCTTTGCCCGACAGCTCCCCACCACTCTCTCTATAGATGACTTATCTGAGAGATGTGAGTTAGAATATAGGGTTTTGTAACCCAAAGTGAATCCATCATCCTTTTCTTCACCCCCGCAAGATGATAGACTCTCCTCTTTAGAGAGGACAGTGGCGAACATGGCTAAAGTTCTAGAAGGATTGGCCATTACCAAATCCGAGCTAAATCAAGTGAATGCTCGACCCAAATTCGTTCCTAAGCCCAATTATAACGGTAGGTGGCGATCGAGATCTCCGCAATCCTTTAATAAATATGCCCCAAAGAACTGGTGTTATAACCACCAGAAGTTTTTTATTCATGTCAAGTCTGTCTTTGTTGTTCCGAAGAATTTCCGAATGAGTGCCAATTTCCACAGCTGACGGAAAGGACAACAGACCGCAGGCACAAGGGTGCATCAGTATCGGGAAACGTCTGGCGCAGGAAGTAGAAGACCGTACTTTCTGCACATCAACGGCATCAACGGCGCTACAGGGAAGAAGCCAACTACAATCCGACATCCCTGTCGACTCTTTTCGTCCACGCCGAATTTTTCACATAGAGAACAAAACGGACAACGCCGTTCGCAATCACCAGCCTACTAGTTTTCATGACCCGGCCAAACAGCCCAACGATCTTCTGCACCTTCTTGATTTCAAAACTGGCGTAACGTTCATCGTAGACACAGGTGCGGCAGTCTCAGTTCTCAAGGGTGATTCATTGGCCGAGATGTCGCTAGGCGTTCTTCTCGCAATAGCTACAGGCGAGCCCATACCAACATATGGCTGCCGGTACCGCACACTCAACATAAGTCTACTACGTGAATTTTCCCACAACTTCATCATTGCAAAGGTCTCACATAATATAATAGGCCTTGATTTCCTTCTAAAATTTCGGCTCATTGTTGATCTTGCCAATCAAAAGATCATCGACCCCTCCACCGGACTTGAGCAAAGTTTTTGGACACTTGCCTCCGAGCGTTTGGAGTTACAGGTCATTCAACCAACCCCAGTGCATCATTCAGCAGAGATATCAGCAGCTCTTCGAAAATACAAATCGCTTTTCGATCTTAACAAGTCAGAGCTACGAGTCTCCAACACGATGCATCATATCGTCACAGAAGGACAACCTATAGCAATCAAGAAGCGACCACTGGCCCCTGCGAAGCTGAAAGCTGCCCAAGAAGAATTCTCAAGGCTTTTGGAAGAGGGAATCATCAGACCATCGAAAAGTTCATGGGCGTCACCACTGCACTTAGTCTCTAAATCAAACGGATCGTACAGAGCCTGCGGAGACTACCGTAAGCTAAATTCAGTGACAAAATCTGATGCATATCCTATTCCAAATATTAACACTTTACTTGAAAAACTCAACGGCAGCAATTTCTTCTCAGTGATTGACCTCAGACAAGCGTACCATCACATCCCGGTAGCACCAGAGGATATCGATAAAACTGCAGTCATCACTCCATTTGGCCTTTTTGAATATCTTTACATGCCTTTTGGACTTAAGTGTGCTACTCAGACATTTCAAAGATTCATGGACAACATACTTCGCGACGACTCTGCTTATTGTATGTCATATCTCGATGACATTATGGTATTCAGTCCAGATCTAGAATCTCATGCGAAGCATCTACGAAATGTCTTCTCACGCTTATCCAATCACGGATTCAAGATCAACTGTGACAAGACGCAGATTGCAACTACATCCTTGGACTTCTTAGGGCATCGTATCACGGCCCATGGTATTCAACCGTTTCCGTCAAAGACGAACTCAATCAAGAATATCAAGTCACCAAGGATTGTGAGCGAGTTGCAGAAAATCCTGGGACTACTAAACTGTTATCGCAAGTTCCTTCCGGGCCTTTCAAAACAACTTTATCCTTTGTGCAGGCACCTGCGGAACTGAAAAGGACTTAGCGAGAATTCCATCATTGCTTGGTCATCCGAATACGAGGAATTCCTTCGACTTGCCATCAACTCGTTAGCAAATGCCACAATGCTAACTCACCCAGATTTTGAAAAACCATTTCTACTCACGACAGATGCTTCTGAATTCGCTATTGGAGCCACGTTGAAACAAGAGATCGACGGAGTTCGGAAGCCTATCAGTTTCTACTTGCGTACTCTCCAACCAGTAGAAACGAGGTACGACACTTTCGGCCGAGAACTTCTCGCCATCCACGACGCAGTGCGCCATTTTATCAGCATCATTGGCAGTAGCAGATTTGTTGTTTTCACAGATCATGCACCACTAGTTAGCGCACTTCGAAACGCAACTTCATCTATCGCCAAGTACCCTGCCAGAGTGGAAAGACAGCTTTCTCGTCTAAGCGAATGGCAATTTGACGTCTTTCACGTCAAGGGCAAACAGAACTTCATTGCAGATGCCCTGTCCAGGCCAGACGTCTCTCTACAACCACCTTCGCCGTCACCATTCACTGTCAACTCCGTGGCACTCAGTGAACCTGCACTAACGCCAACTCTCCTGCGAACTGAACAACGCCGTGACATTCACATTCAAAGATCAATAGCCCGTCACCCAACCAAGTTCATATGCCGTCTGTGGGAAGGCTTACCAATTGTTTACTTCACGGGTACGCAGCCCAACAAGCCAGTTCTGCCGACCAGCCTTCAGAGAAAAGTTTTCGATTCAATTCACTCAATTTCTCACCCAGGAAGCCAAGCGACTGTCCGACTTCTTACAGATCGTTTCTGGGGTCACAGACTTAGGCAGAATGTTAAACGATGGGTCTCAGAGTGTGCTATTTGTTAGAAAAACAAGATCACACCACACACTCGTTCTAAGTTGCAACATTTTCGATCTACTTCTCGCTTAGCCATCGTCCACATCGACATAGTTCATCTAACAAAGGTTCAAGGTTTCAGCTACCTTCTAACTATGATCGATAGATTTACACGGTGGCCTGCGGCATTACCTCTTGGCACCATTTCTGCAGACGAAGTAACTAACGGTTTTATCTCTGCATGGATATCCAATTATGGTGTTCCCAATGAGGTCATCACGGACAGAGGCACTTGCTTCTCATCTGATCGTTTCAAAACCACCTTGCGGTACATGGGATGCATCTTACGCCAGACGACTGCCTACCATCCCCAAGCTAATGGCATGGTAGAGAGAATGCATAGGGAACTCAAAGCAGCTTTAGCATCCTCGTCCATTAATGGCAACTGGGTCGATGCACTACCTTTAGTTCTGCTTGCCATGCGTTCCCGTACTCGTGAATCCATTAAAACATCTGCGTCACAACTCTTGTATGGCATGGATCTACGCCTGCCTAGTCAGCTCCCACGTCTACTACCGGCACAAGATGACCCACAAGACGAAGCTACCCGCCTTCGACTTCATTTTGTTAACATGTCTGAACAACAGCCGAGACAAACGCCTCGTCCAGTCTTCGTTCACCCACAGCTCCACAGCTGCAAGAGAATACTCGTTCGCAACAATAATACTGTTGCACCACTACAACCAAAGTATCGTGGTCCTTACCCGATTTTGCTCAGACAACCAAAATACTTCATTATTATGCAAGGCGCTACACCGACATCAGTAAGCATAGACATGTTGAACCCGTTTATCGAACCGCCTGATCTTGAGAGCGTTCAACCTTCAACACACGTCTCAGGCTCCGTCTGCCCACAATCTCAATATCCTGCTTTGTATAACGCGTAATTGATTTTTTTTAACATTAACTATCAAAATATTTTTAACCTTACGTTATTTTTTCGTATTTGTCTCACGTGGCATAGCCAGCAGTTCTTAGCTAACAATTGTGTAGCATTTTTGAACAGTTCTTTGGTATTATGCCATCTCTGATGTAATGCTCGTGTACATATTTTTATGTAGTTACCTTTGATTTTAATGTATACATTTTTACATTATAATGTATTTCTCCCACATGACATTACACTGCCTATTTTGGTATGACCAACTACTTAGAGCTAACGCTTTCGTGTAGCAACACTAAGTAGTGATCAGCTTCATATCATGGTACAGGCCACTTTCAATGCATATCTCAACTTCATCAATTGCACAAAGACCACTCTACAAATGTCATGACCACAACGTCGAGCACTCTAGCTCCTTTGGTCGTATACAAACACATTGACAACGATCCAACCTGCTTAGGTTTTAACTTAAACCTGGCAAATTCAGAGGCGATTTACCTCGAAATCTTCACGCTGCGGCTCCCAAAACTTACACTGCTCTATTTTGCCTCACGTGGTATGACCGACCACTAGAGCTAACAATTTGTGTAGCAATTCCTAGTGGTTACCTGGCATCATATTATTGTTGAAGCAACCAACAAGCATATTTAAGCCCAGCACTTATGGTTCATCATATTTTTGCTTAACTTGGTTCGAACTCTGTCATGCATTTCTTATCTAGCCTCGCAGAGAGGAATTTTTTTTCCTTTTTTTCAGAGAGGAAAGTGTTGTAACGACACAAATTAATGGCCGACATATTGCGTAAATTAAATTCAATTTTATTTACGTTGCACCAATGAGAAAAAGGCGAAACTTGCCGTTTAACCAATAGTGTGCAAGTAGGCATGGCATGCTATTTAAGCACGGCAATTTACCATGCAAGTCAGTTGTTGCATTTGCATTCTGCCTTGCGTCACGCGTGTGCGTTCTGTCGGCTGTCAATACCTACGCTGTTGATTTGATAGTTTCACCAACAATTGGCTACATCCGTGACTCATCTTGTTGCGGTATAACCAGCGAGACGAGCCAATTAATTGCATAACCTGGACGACGTTATCCACATCGTGATTACAACTCAACCACGAGAACGACAACAACCAGAGTCCACCCAAGGCTTTAGGGCATCTTCACACTCTGAATAATTCAGGAGAACGCATTACCTGGCCCTCTTAAGGAACCCCCTATCAGTAACAAATCTCTATTCAGAGCACCTTAACTGAGTTTGTAACGTCGTACGGCACTTACTTGAAGCCGGTGCGTTTACAATAATTATCAATTTATTTGTTTTATATCTGTAAATAAATCGTACGCTGTACAAACATATTATTAATAAAGGGCTGCTAGATTTTTAAAATTCTTTTGTAAAATAAATAATTTTTCTATTTATTATAAACAATTACTTTAAAATTACAATTTTATCCTATGAATTCGGATTTTTGGTATATGGTTGGCCATGGAATTTAAAAAAAAAACAATAAACATATGTGATCCATTTATGTACCTTTAATTTAATCCTTGGATTTGTGTTAGCTTATGAACAAATTTAGAAAGAATAAGCATAATGAATTTGATCCACAAAGATCTATTAAAAAGGTATTGGGTGAAAAAGAGAGTTCGCAAAAAATAAAACACCTAAAAATTTTAATAGGTAATTATTATTTGATAGCAAACATTCTAGAAAAACTTCCTCGAATAGAATTAATTAATTTTTTTAGACAACATCATTCCTTAATTTTTCACATTTTCTATGAAAGCTTTCTGGTCATTGAATCTGACTATAAGTCGAAAGGTTATTTGATTGTTTCAAATTTTTAGCGAGTTCATCGTTACTAAACGAACTTCAATCTGTTTTATTAATATTTGAACATATTTTGCTATTTTTGCCAGATTTAGTTCACAAAAGATGGCAGTACAATGCCATAAGTAATTTTATTCTGTTTTTACAAAAGACTCGGTCTTAGATGGCTTGTTATACACGGGAAACCCGTTTAAATTACGATTATATGGATTGAGATTATTTCTATTGTGGTATCAAATCCTAGATTCTAACTCTGGGCAGTTATGTCACGATCGTTTTGACTCTTTAGTTCCAGAGTTAAGACAAGCAATACTTGTTTACCACAAAATGGTGCGAAATCAGTTATGCACTTGTGCAACCGGTGAAGGTCAGTGTGCAATATGTTCTGACAGTTATTATAACGCTCGACTGCAAACAAATAGCCGCAGAAAATCTGTTGTTCAATCTGCAGATGTAAATTTTTCTAATACAAATCAAAAGGATAATGAAGTAAGTTATATTTTGTTAATTGTCGAATTTATTTTTTGTAATGGTAAATTTATCATTAACCTTTGAATAACTCACACTGCGTTTTTTTTAAATAAGACGAACATTTGTCACAGACTTTTATTCTTCTGATTTCTATAATAAAATACAAAAGGTTAACGCACTCCTTCATTAATCCAAATCAAATAGCACAACTTAATTTTCGATACAAAAATCATAAGAGCATTTTTTTCCATTTGGCATTTTTTGGTAATGCCTTCGGTTCCAAACAGTAAAATAAAACATTTTCTTCGTTGAGACACGTTTTCTTCTTAATATGTCCTAGACAGCCTAATCACCACGGTGTTTATAATCGTATGTTTGTATTCATATCCTTAAAACCTATGGCAAGTCCTATCGTATCGGATTCATCATTTGTGGGTTTTTTCAATGTAATCTAAGATTATCTAAATTCTCCGTAGTTTATTGTCTTCATCTTTCAAATATGCTTCTAGTGTCAATCTAAGTTATTATAGAACATGAAATAGTAAAGTTATTCTTCTATTTAATAGGAAAAACGAATAATATTATATAACTTAACTATATTTTGACAGAACATGTAGACAATAACAAATTTCGTCAAAAATACTCATTTTCGATCATCACAATTATATTAACCGATTAGCTTAAAATTAATTTTATGTCATTTGTGGAATTCATTTTCTTGCATTATGAAAATGAAATGAAACTGATAAATAATGGAAGGTCTATGATCAGATGACAACTGTCTATGTATATATATATAATGAAATGTGGTGTACAAATAATCATGGTGTTGCCCAATTTTTATACTAAAAGCTCTTGCATCGCAAGCTAGTCAGTTTTCTTTATTAACTAGCGAAGAATCCACATTGTTTACCTCATGGAGATTAAAATTGATACGAGCATTATGTAAAGTCTCATTATGGCCTAGAACACACTGAAACGTTATTTTTATTCCATTACATTGCGAGAGGAATCAAGCCATATGTGGCATCACCCTTGTTCTATCTAAAGTTGTTGAAAAAGCCATGAAAAGACCTATGGACATGTATCTTATTGCTATGATCCGTTAGAACAACCTGTAAATGTGTAAGCATAAGTTATTAACTATTCTGCTAATTCGAAGTATTTATTTCAAAAGTTAGCTGATTAGATCTTCTGTCTTAACTGACACTCGAATATTCTGATGATTAATGGTTATTTCAATGTGAACACTGCGTTGGAAATGGAAATGTAGCAAAATGTACGTATATTCATACCTGTATAGAGATCAGGATCTCTTGTGCAATTGGTCCCAGTAGAATCAATGCCAAAAAATCAGAATTATCCAAGCCATAATGCATCTATTATTCGCTAAATCAATAGATCTTTTCCATTCAAGTATTTCGTGGTTAGTGAAAGTATAGTGTGATATTATCAACTTACCACTATCATGCACAATAGTATCCGGTAACGAGATTGCTAGTCTGCCAATTCTGATGTTTCAATCATACACTGGGCATTCTTAGGTAATACAGTGAAAAGAGCAAATAGTCTTAAACTGTGGCCTAACCAACGCAATTGGTGTTCTATGACATGTTTTGATAATGATGGTATATTAAAGAACATTCGAAAAGTGCTAGTCAAATCCGGATTTCTTATTTTGATTAATGTTTCATAACGTTCACCTATCAAAGGTCTTTATCAAACGGAATGAATAAATCAATATACAAACTTCAATGCGTTGGCAGCTATGGATCGTTTTCCCGTATTCGAAGCATAAACGAAGACCAACGGAAAAATTTACTGGAATACCTTGGACTGGGTCCTTAGTTATATGGTCGAGCGGTTCCAAAGTGGTCTTCTTCATTTGCCAAATGCTGTCGAAGCACGTTTGTTAGAATACAGTAAACGCAAACCTAGATCTCGCGCTCAATGATGTCTAGTTCTAAATAAGGTATGATTAGCGAGGCTTTTCCACTCAATCATTTGTTTCTCTAGACTCACCGATTTTCGTCCATTCAATTGCCTCTAAGTTAGTGGTATTACGGTACACCATGATTAAGTTCAAAAGATCGCGAATAAAAGTATCTATTGACAGCAATACACATGCTTTTGGTAACTGCTCCTTCACTGCCACATAAAAATGCGAAAAAGAAGAGTAACTATTGATAGTATAGAACGTTTCAAAGATAAGATTATATCGACACTGGCGCTCTCTTACGGTTTTAATTGAGTCGCTTCATAATTAAAACCGAGCCTTGTAGTTAATTCTTTACAACTAAGAAATTAAGTTATGAGGTAGATCAATCTATTAATATACAATGAGATCGCCACCCAGCTCGGTTCGATGCTATATGTGCAAGGCTTCCAACCAAGAACTATGATGTGTATGTGGGCCCTATTCTGTTAGACGGGCGTGTTTTATGTTACCCAATTTGATTGTGGCTATGTTTCGCTGTTGCTGTCATGTCAAATTCTGAACATTTCGTTTCTTGCGCCAATCTGGTGCTGTCTAAGAGAATTATGCTCTACTTGACAATCGAATTGACGGCACATGTAAAACGTGACGGAGCCTGCGATTTTGATGATATCTTATTTGTTTGTTTAACAAGTAGCTCATATTGGTCGATCCAAAAATAAATCTACGGACGTCAGCGTTGCTTCCTCGTTCTTAGTATCCTACGTGAGATACGATTTTGATCTTTTGAGTTTGGAAGCTATTGAAGCCACTTTTGAAATCACTGTTATTGCGACTAAACACCGATCTGACGGTCTTCTTGTGAAGCTTAATATCCGTTCTCACATGTATCTGACAAACGTTACACGACATAGATAATGAACGCTGCCTACTATGACTAGCTTATTCGTTAAGGCGGCTTACAGAATTTTGAGTGAGAAGCCAGACATACTCGACATATCGGCCACTTAGTAACACTGCACGGTTCTGTCGCTAACTTAGAGACATTTAAATGGAAGGAAAGTTTCGAGAATCTAGCGGCAAGCAGGACTGGGTGTAGAAGCTTGATTTATTTATCTATATTAGCATTCAGCTGTTCTAGAGCCAACCTTGTTGGAGACTAAAATTTTGGTTTAGTTGCTTGAACTGGTTGTAACACACGCAATTGATTGGTTGTTCCCTTATTTTACATTCTCTCCATGTTTACATTTTTCTATCTTGTTTTGTCTTTCAATTTATGTATAAAGAGATGTTCATTTGTAGATACTTCAGAAGATAATGAGAAAGAAGCGTTTCTTGTATCTGACAAAATTTATTTTTGTTTTTGCACATGTGAAGGGTGCTATGAATTTGGAATTCTATTCTAGTCTCGAGCCATATTAGAAATTGGATGTCATATCATTCCACTCTCATTGCTGGCAGACTCTTTTCTGTCGTAGCAGTAAAAGTATGAAGAGTCTGGACAGTAGTTCTGTGGTATCCAGCCATCACAGAAAATGATTACGAATAGACTGCTTCTGTCTGTTCCTCAGATGACTACAATCATATACAGCAAGTACACACGATCTCCACCACACGAAGAAACACAGATGACTTTTAGTACTGTATTCTTTGTAACACAGTAGTGATCATTCCGTCTTGTTCACAGTGAGCTCCTACCTGGCGTTTTTGCTCTCGAGGTATCCATTTAAAATAAATCAGTTATTCATTAATTTAGTGACAGTTTGCTTCAGTAACCTCTATATGTAAGAACTTGATTTTCAGCATCACTCGACTATCATTATATTGTGATCATAATGTAATCTCGTTTTCTATTTCTCATCAGCTTCCTTTTATATTGGGATAGAGTTTAGGAAATTAGTCTTATTGCTCACAGTAGTTGTGATGTTACTTCCTGATCCTAAATTAGCTTAATGTGTTGCACATCCACTTAACGTCTATGTGACACGTTGAATATAGCTTAGAATTTTTAATTAAATGATCATTAATTTTTTAAATCGAACTTTTAAATCTTATTGACTTGCTTTTCATGCACTTGCCTGTAAAAATTGCCATGCCATTCCGGAAATAAAGTTTAATTATATAATTGATAAATGAGGATTCTTTTAAGCTCATAATATGAGTAGTTCTGTGAATGCCAATTTATGCTTTTGAAGTTTTTTTCGTTTATTTTGTGCGTTGTTCTGAATTCTCATTTAAATTAATCTTCATTCTTAAATAAATTAAATTTTGTATGCAAGATACGTATTATTTATGAGAAAGATACGTAACTGCGCATTTTTCTCTTAAATGTGAATATTTGATAATTAAAGTGCCGATTTTTTATTGCTTCCTCACACACAAGCGTGCGTGTGCGTTTGTGAATAGAGGAAAATTATAATTATTCAATTATGCAACGATTGTGATTTATCTAGATACCTTTATACTCAGATTTTGTGCAAACATTTTGCATCAGAAAGATAAAAATATTGTTCGACTAATGGAAGACTGTTTTAATGATTCGTATGTCTGTATTAGTTCTGGTAATGGTCTTTATAAACATTTTGTAATCGACTACGGCGCTCGATAAGTATGTGTCATTGCTCCCAATTTATGCAATTATACTATTAGTGTATTTTTTGCTGAGTTAATAGAAACTCTACTCGGAGTGGAGATTGATGGCGGTGCCGACTTTCTGATCTCGAATATGTAGAAAAAAAGCTAATGCTTTGTTTAATATCGATCCGAAGTTTAAAATTGTTCTGATCGGTGCCATGCTCCATGTCGTCTACAAATCGCGTAATGATGACACCTGGGAGAATTAGATGGATGGTTTCTTCTGGGATTTCTATGTGTATCTTTGTTGCTGCAGTTTCTTTTGTCAAAGTATGCATACCACTCTGGAATCGCTCGTCTATTTCCATAAGCAGCACGTTCCACGTCGTCAAATCAAGTGTACTGTTAGTCCTTCTTTGCTCCTCAGAGGCATTAGAGTTGACCAAATATAGCTGCATGCGACTAGTCAACTTTTTTAAATCAGTGTGTTTGCATGGTTTCGATTATTTCACCGCCAAATGAGCGTCATGAGGCATTGCATTCGAGTCAAATCGACTAGTTCTTTAAAGCTGCTTCTGTGAGAGGCTCATAACCGCTGTACCCTGTTTTAGACTGCCGATTGCATTGTTTTGGTTACTGTATGAGAAAATAAAAAGCACATTCTTGCCAGACCACCTAGGCAACTACGATGGATGGCTGGAACCGTAGGTGGGATAGACCATCTAGCTGAATTGATTGCACCGCACCGAACCAAAACTAATCAAGATACACATACTTTTGCCGAATTTGTATTAGGCTAGTTGAAAACAAGGCCTTATTAGTATGGGTTTTTTAGGCTCATCTTGTGGAAAAATCAATCGCAATTTTTTTAAATTTATTTATTTTTGAACAAACATGCATACAGTGTTACTAGGAAATTTATGTCGTCTGTGCTGTTCGATTTAATAAAATCTAAGAATATGAGGCCGTCCGTCTTCTCGTGGATATTTGCCTGGCGTAGTATTTGTTGGCTAGTAAGGGTACTTTGTGGTTCTACCACGCTCTACCATATAAGTAATAGTCTAACACATCTGTAATTACAATCACTAGTCTATGTCGTTGGCGTGCAGAATGCGTAAGCCGACCATTTAAACAGATCCTTAGCCGACGTCATGTGCAATTTGGATCTAGATGTTGTGGGAACTGCATGTAAAATGGTAAACGGATAATAAATGGTCGTGTCGCTGAATTGCCTTTTGATTGTGCTCATTGGCGCCTGGTATGCAGTTACCTGAATCAAACTGAGCGAAGACATTAGTTCACAAATCTTCTCAAGCTGTTGCAGCTATATTAGGTCATCTCTGGGGTTTCAACTGCATAAAAAACGTTTTAATTAATAATTCATTAAATCAAGTTTGCGAGCTTGAAGTAAACACTAATCCCATTGTATTTAACCAGTCGTCGAACAACATAACTAAGTTACCGCCAGTCACAACGTACTGACGCGTTTCGACCTTCCTTGATCATCATCAGAGTACAACGGCAAACTGACTATCAAGGATCAAACCGCATTGAATATATATGGAAATCAAATTTAGATATGCGGCTCTCACCTCTAGCAGTCTTGCATACATTGAACTTGACTGGAAATGTCGGCTGCACAATTTCTATGAAGTCACGAACATTAACTGTTTGTAACTTTCGCCACATATACATATATAGGCAAAACAATTTAACAATAATTGTTTGCGCGGGTGGTGGTAGCAATTCTTTAAATCAAGTTTGCGAGCTTCAAGTAAACACCAATCCAATTGTATTTAACCAGTCGTTGAACAACATAACAAACCTACTGCCAGTCGCAACGCACTGACGCGTTTCGACCTTCCATGATCATCATTAGAGTACGACGGCAAACTAACTAGCGATGATCAAACCGCATTTCACATATATGGAAAGCAAACTTAGATATGCAATTCTCACCTTTAGTAGTTTTGCATACATTTTACGTGACTGGAAATGTCGGCTGAAGAATTTCTTACTTAATAGTTAGCGAACGAAATGCGCGGTTCTTCAAGGCCTTTTCTATTACTTCTCAAGTGCAGCCAGGGTGAAGCACTTAAAGATCTAGGCAGAGGCCGGTCTGATCATTATCGTGCTCACGAGTCTTAGACTGGTAACAGAGTCCTTAAAAGAAATCACGATAGACCACTGATGAAGGTATCAACACCGGTTTTAACAATAATTCATTAATACAAACTAACGTTATTTAAATAAATTAATCTTTTACTTTATTCTATTCTCATTGTCGAAAACGGCGTTACGCCATCATAACATCTTGCCGTCTTACAACCGCGTAACCAATAATTTATTTTTACGTTTAGATCGTAAAAGGCCAGTAGGTCGCCCGTTTATAATCGACAATACATCAGAATTTGACAAAACTATGCCTAATTGTTGCATGAATGAAACAGTCGTTAAAATCACTTGGTTGCTTATCTATAGTTGTGTTAAATGACGTAGGTTTAGTGAAATCCTTTATTTGGATGATTTTTCATCCATTGTTGAATCGAAGATTCTGGTGCGAGGCGTCAGTAGCTAACATTTCCTTCCCTAGTCAAAACCTTTCCTCATAGTCTGGCACGCTTGTCGTAGTTCAGCCACTATGCATTTAGCACTTGTCATCTATGTTTTTGTTCAATGAAATGTAAATTAATTTGCCGCATGCTTTTTAATTTTGACATCGACAATAATTTATCTAAATTTCATGTTTTATTACTCATTCCTTATCACCAGCATCATACACTGGAGTTAAAAGGAACTAATTTTTCACAAACATGTAACCATGAACAAATAACAGCAGACATTGTACTATTTGGTTAGGAACCCCATAAATGAGGAAATAATAAAGTAAGAAGTGGATCCAGATCCGGAGAAATCTGCCACAACAATATGCGGCCACCTTGACTTCTGCGCACCAAATACGTCAGATCGTGTAAACTAAAAGATAAGGTAATGTCGTCTGTACAGCTTTCTTTTCAGATTTCGCAGTATCGTTCCAAAAAAAGGTTTTACTTTTAGTGTTACTCCCTTAAAGCTTGGCTTTGGTTTTTTGCTTACCTGTCCTTTCTCATATTCTATTTGTATTTTCACTGGAGGGCAATGACGCGTCGTTCGAGATGTTGCGGTTTATGCTTCGCTTCCTTGTGATTGAAGTTGTCAAAATCGAGTGGCCAGAGCATTGCACCGAGCACTGGATAATGCAGTTTCACTTTTTATTCGAGCGCTTCAAACATTCCTATCTGCCAGTGATATTTCCCAGGTAATGTGTGTGACTGTCTATTGCTTTGAGCATTACACTTTTTCCCTATTCTCTTGAATATCAATTAGGTTTCTTTCTTATGAATTATAAGCATACTCCTTTGAATAAGTTGACAGACTGGCTCTTCACCTTATTTATTTTAAATAGTGTTTTCGGTCTTATTTTAACCATGTGTACAGAGTAGCGAATCTAGCACTAGTTACACATATTGACACGTTTCTATCCTCCATGATCATAAGAACGCAATAACAAGCATCATCATCATCATCATTTACAGCCATAAAAAAGTCAAAAGTGACTAATCTTTCACTGCCATATAACCATATATAGTTATATGGCAAAGATGACAAACGTTAATTGCTATCAAACCATTAACAGAGAGAGAGATATATATATATATATATATATATATATATATATATATAGTATATATATATATAAGCTACAAAAATCATTAAATAGTTCAGTAAATCTAGAATTTGGCAAAGGCTTAGTTGCAATGCTTGATGTAACTAAATCTGCGATTATGATCGGAAACTGGCTGCCTACGCTACAAATTCCGGTCCCATTTTGGCCTATGTTAACGTCGAATTCGCCAGATTTAATTAGGATCCCGGATGCAGCTGACGGCCAGATGCCACGCCTGGTTGTTTTTCTCAAAATGCACCCTTATTTTCAGCGGAATAGTGGAGAGGCAACGCATGTAAGCTGATAACAACATAGCGTGTGTAGGTTGTTGTGTGAATCGCACAACTTGCTGTACAATTTCTGTCACTGTTAATGATGATTTTGATGCTTTCTGCATAGCTTTTTTTGCTTAATTTTGTCGTCAATCCGATTATATGTTTGTTGGGACTGTTCCAATGAATGCTCGAGTTTTCCTGGATACAATAATATTGTTCTAGTTTGTGGGATTCGTGGCCAGTCGAGTAAAATGTCATGTATGTGGTGCTTGCTGTTTATTTTGAATGGCTTAGAATATGTACCAATTTTTACGTTTTTTGTGGTACTGAAAAGTTTATCAATATAGTTGTGCTCTATTTACCTAACGATGCCAGGCTTTTTTAAATCAATTTTTGTGATAAATGATTTTGCATTCTTTTGTACGTCGGAAATATTTACTACTGTTTATACGTGTAAATTTGTAAATTCCGAAAGATTTGGGGGGGATTTTTCAATTGATCTTTGGCATCCAACCTTATGATTATTTGTGTGCTGAAGGTAATATTTATTTTTGCATTATAGACATGGTTTTAGTTATTTTATTGAGGCTTGTATGTCCCTTCGAAATGGTAAGTTTAGGGAAACATTTTTACCGGCATCTTCTTTAACACAAATGGAGTGTGGTCTGATATCGATAGCCATAAATCGCCCCGGATAGTTGCTCGTTAACAAAAATTTTCGCCAGGTATCTTAGCTCTTCCTCGACCTTCTATTCAGAGCAGAACTTACTGATTCTGTTGATTAAGAGGCTAATTAGGTTACTTTTGTGGGATTTTGACACACTACTGCTGCAGTGAATGTATTAAACCGGTGCTTTTCAAGTGTCAATTCACCATTATGTCTTTGAGTGGGTTGGATGTCCGATAAGGAAAGATAATTTACCGTCTTTATTCCAAAAGTGAATTTGATATATGGATCGGCTTATTTAGCTTGTTTCATGACTTCGGCTTGGTCTGCTGCAACAGGAACGAACAACACTTTAACTTTTGTAAAGTATGCACCGGTCAGCTATGTTTTCAGGCTCGTTTGCTCAAGATAGAGCATGTATACATTTATTAAGAGGGGTTCCATGCAGCTTTACGTAGCTATACCTTTGAACTGTCGGAAATGTTTACTTAAATATTTTCTTTCTTAGTTTATTTTCTAGCCGTAAGGAGAACTTGATGTTGTTAGTAAGTTTGTGTGTGTGTTATGGCTTTTCGTAGTAGTTGAAGTGGTTTGCAGAGAAACGTTGCTAGCTGATATGAGCTCCTGTGGCTGTTGGGGCTTTATGACATTTCAGTTTGACAAAAATAAGTTTTGCCTGAAAACTGCTTCTACTACTACTAAATTAGATAAACGCTCACCATTAAGGACTCTTTTAGATTACCTAAAGTGAAAATATCCAAGAGAACAAAATGGTCTCTCGACATTTCATCCATATTTACGACCGGTTTAGCTTTTTCTAAATTCTATTGTGTTCTGATCTGTTTTCGGAATCAACCGTTGAAAATAAATCGTGCTTCTCCATCTTTTTCGAATTAACATTAAGCATCGCCTTCAAATATAATGAATCATTGTCTTTTGTCAGGTGTGACAAATCTTTTTGGTTTATCCGATTGTAGATTTCCTAGTTTATCTACTTGTTTCTATGTAATTAATTGGCCGCACTTATTTCGGTATTTTAATGCGCTAACTAGCACAGTTTTTAGTTCTTGTTCATTTAATGCTTTTTGTTAATTCGTTGTGGAAACTCCAGTTCCAGCCTGAATGTCAGTGATGTCCTTTTACTTATGCTCTTAATAATGCAGAATTTTGTTCACAAAGGGCATACACCTTTCTAATTTTTTGACAAAATAGCCTTTGAAAATTTGTGAAGAAATGCAACTGGATAAATTGGAAATTTCGACCATGGATTTTGTCTATATCTCTTATGTTCAAATTTTCTTTTTTTTCAGTTTTTATTTTTGTCAGCTTTTTAAGGTTCATCTTAAAGGCACTGAATTGACTTTTGTTCAGACTTGTAAATTGATGAGCGAGCGATTGAAGAATTTTTTCATTGTCCTTGATGACATTAATAAATAGACACCTTATAAGTTTATCGGTCGGTTTCTGTTTGATTCTTCTCCACAGCTTATAAACCGTTTTGTCGTCACATCTAATTGAAAACACGGTTTAAAAAACTGCTTTTTTAAATTTCGATACGTAGAATCAACTGAAAATTCTCTCCAAATCCTTGATAGTTCACTAATTTAAATATATTTTCGGTAAATATAAATATATATATTTAACGTAGTAAAAAGCAACTTGTAGCAATAGCCACCTTTGAGACTTAGAACGCACAAAGAGTTCTATATAGAGCTCGCATTAATTCAACAGAAAGTCCTCACAGAGGCGCTCGTATTACGATGAAGCAGTCAGCAATATGATGGAAGTAGACTTCGAGCCGCAGAAGTGAACATAAAATAATAAATATTTGTAAATTTGTTTTTACTAAATTGATGCTCTTTATCCGAGTAAAATCCTATTTATAATTAATTAAAAATAAAGCATTTGTGTGTGAAGATAAAAACTGGCTTCTAACGGGTTGGAAACTTTGATTAAAGGACTGACTGCACAAATGAACAACTTGACTGCAGAATTAGGTATAATTAAGTCTCGGCTGGATGATACATTAATAATACATTCTGATCGGATCCGCATAAACGACCCAATCAATATAGGGGGAATCAACACAACTGATCACCAAAATTCAACAGAATTTAACGTAAAAATTGTTTTAAACAGGCCTGGTACCGTCAAGAAACTCAACCATTTGGGTGCATATATTTACAGCGGGGAAAAGTTAACGAATTCCTCAGCTCTACACGAAACAAAGTTGGAAAAATTATTTTACATATCCACATCCCTTTATATTATACAACGCACACCCTGCCTAAACATTCAAAATTTCCACCAAAATGACATTTCACTTGACTGGCTACGAATAACGTTACCCAGCTGCTATATTCTTGTATCCAGGATAACCCGATCATCCATTGGACCAACCTCGGCAAACATTCAACCGGATTTACAGTAAACTGAATTAAAAACAGCTACGAAAACGGCATCTCTGTTATCATGAAAAGTGTAAGGAATGTCGCCAAAAGATGAGCGGTTATCACTGGAATTTAAGCATCCTGTGTTGTTACCATAGTGACATAATCCAATTCACGCACAATGTGACACTAAATTATGCAAACGATAAAAAAACATACATACGCTCAATGTTCAACAAAGAATATTCCTGCTCAAAACTCAACTCATCGATAAAATAATAATCACATCGCAGAAATGGCTTTTCTTTACACAGATAATGAACCTATACTCACACAGACTCACGTACAGACTCTCAACGTAGGCACTCAATTTTATCACAAACAGCAAACCACAAACAATCATACGACTATGGAAAATAAATACTAGCGGGGCTGAATTTCAGATTATATCTCATTTATTTAATAAAATTGTATCCCAGATTGTATATAACTGAATGATTGTTATTGATATTCTTAAATATTCTCGATATAAACTTGCTATTTTCCACAGTTTAAATACTCTCCATTGTTTAGTTTTCGTTTCCTAAAAGCGATACCATGTAATATATATATATATATGTGTGTGTGTGTGTGTGTTTCATTTATGATGCCAAGTGTCTTTGTGTAATTTAATATATATTTTTAAGAAAAAGAAAATAGAATAATTAAGACCATGTTTTAATGTAATTTCCAGTCAGTTTATTTTGAATATAATTAAAAACAAAAGTTGCAAGCTATCATTTTTATTATTGTAAAGATTTATTTAATTAAGTGAATAAAAACAAGCCTCATTTTCAATTTCGCCTGTCTTTAATTGCAGAAGTTGTGTGATTATTTATAGTAAATGTAGTGTTGTTTTTTAAGTGTTTTTATATTTCTGTATGAATTGAAGAACCATTATTACCATATTATATATATAAAAATTGTCTCAGGTAGCAAAGTCTATTATTTTATAAGAGGTTTCATCCTTATTGGAAACTCGTGGAGTACTGTCCAGAATTGGCTGCGAACGGAGCTCGAATCGAGCTTCTTGGCTATCATCTGTGCCACTTCTGTCACACGATAACGTATTTTTAAGACGTATACCCTTCCGTCATGTGAAACGATTTTGGAATCTCTTTCAACATGAAGCTACTCTTTTGGCAGTATATCCTAAACAATGTACAGTGAAGAAAAGGCAATTCATCCCTTTGACCGGTTTCGTCCTTTTTGGGAACTCATTACGTACTCCAGAATTTGCTGCGGACAGGGCTCGAACCTGGGCACAATTTTCAGTTATATAATAACTAAACTTTCTCGATAAGTCTTTCCTTTAGGCGGAGTCTATATAGCATCCTTTAGACCTAAGTTCCAACTAACCATACCCAAACTGTCATTATTGACCAGACATGGGGAAGTAGTATTGAATTTATTTATTTAATTATATTTATTAGCATTGTTGGCATCTGCCAAAATATAGCAGTTAAGAATATCCAGTGGAAACAAGTCTTATTCTGGTTTATTTTTATGGTCTCTTTCTAAACCCACTGTGCTTGATGCCAATTTCCGCGTTAGTGTTCCTTTTATCTTTTCGATTTTCGTGGAACGATGTTTCCTGGCTGGTCTTATTCGTTGAGCTCGAAAGAAGTTTGCTTCTGTAGACCATGGCATACACGTTTAAAGAGGCTTCTATCTTGTTTTATATCTCTTTCTATAAGGTATATTCGCTAAATTAGATTTCGATCTCTTGATATTTAATTCAGCAGAGTACTTCGGGTTTTGAAGTCAAACTCATTTTGGTTTTGCAGTTTAGTGGTAATTGGATGTATCGTTGCGTTTTATTCATGCACTTTTAATGCTTCGTCCTAAATACCATATTGTAAAATACACTTTATTGCTCGATTAGTAAACGAAGGAGTGTGTCGTTATTGATTGTGAAATCGCCTTTATATCTTACTGTAATAGAAGCACAGTTTAAAAACGTTTTGTTGTCATATATTTTTAATGAGTAAAAGTGATATACAAATCAACGTATGCATGGTTGTTTGTGTGCTTGTATTTGTGATTTTTTACTACGTAATTTCAATTTAATTTTACATGTTTTGTGCCTCGTTATGTAATATCTATAATAAGATGTATACTGCTGTGAAATTTCAATCGATTGCCTTCTTTGCGTGTTTTTGAAATTGTATTTTTAGTTCGGCTGGATAACGAAAATTTTAGTATATTTGTTGTTGCATTGAAAAACGCTAAATTTAACATATTTTTGTTCGATTGTGATGCTGGTGTCAGCACCAAAACTTTGAATCAGTTTGAACCAGCGCTGGATGCTGAACTCCTCTTATTGCCAAATGTAGCCGAAATGGATACAACCTTATTTTAGTAGCCCTCCACTTAATTACGGTGTTCCATGCTAGTTTTGCTCGTTGGCTCGCCATTTTGGGAACCTTGGGCAATTCTGCCTCGATTCATTTCCTCTTTCACATAAAATTGGTCACTGAAACTGATCTAGTGATTGTGTAGTTGGATACGAGAGGACCACGTGGGGACTAGAGAATGCAGTTTTATGTCCATTATGCCTATTATGACTTGAAACTTCTGAAGGAACTACGAAAGTAGCTTCGACACTGGCATTCCTTCTATCTCTGGAACCGGTTTATGTCAGTTCAGACAATAACAGCAGCTGTTTGAACCAGATTTTCCGGAAATGACGTCCCGAAAATTCGTTAAACCTGGTTCCAACGTCATTTTCAGACAAGCAGCTGATGGTCGGGTGAAGGGGCAAGTGAAAACCCATCAATCAAGACCAAACAACATCAGTGCACCTGGGAATGGAAAGGATTTAAGATTTTACTTATCTACGAGTGCTATCAATTGTCCAGCACAAGAAAAAGGCGGCAATAAACTAAATAACATCAGGCATCAGCCTTGTCGCCTGTGTTATTTAAATTGTTTCATTTTCGTGAAAAGTAGTTTTACCCTTGATTATTGGCATGGTAAATAATCACGTAAGCGTGGAAACTGGTTGGAGCATGTCATGCTTAAGAACTCAATGACTTAATGTTAAACATAAGTAATATCTAAATATACTTTATCTTGACTTATTAGTTATATCAGACACATTTTTAAATGACTTCCTGTTATGGCGGAGTCAAACCTTCCATTTTTAAAAGTTATTATCACAATTCGGGCTGACTTAATTTCGTCTATATTTTTTCTATGTAAAGGTTATCGCCAGATTATTCTATCTACAATTTTGACTCCAACTGTGAATTGCCTATTAATATGACGGATTATAGTCCTGCTCCAGACAATTATCCAATAATTTCACAACGCCTGACGATGTATCAAGAGGAAGTTATTCGATGGATTTCAGAGTTTGTCTACACTGGGCCACAACTGTCTCCGCCGAAAAAACGGTATGTGGAACTTTGTTAGAAATGTTATGCGTGTAAAAATGTTATCGATCTTAGCAAAATTACATGTAAAAACAGAATCTTCTCTATTGACTTTACTTTACTTTACTGTGGCTGACTCCTTTTGGAGGATAAGCCGGCTCCATTCATGGAATTTCTTGGGAATTTGGTACAAGTGGTGTCCCCTCACCACTCGGCTTTTTGATCGAGGACGCACCTCTAGCCTTTGCACATCCAAGCGCAGTCTGCAAGCAGCAGTAAGTTGCATGGTTGCCGGTGGCTGCTGAGAGCTCATTCGCCATTCGGAAGTACGGGGTACTGTCCAGGAGTCCATGTAATCCTGTGGCTGTTGAACCCTTTTGTGGCGGGGAACACACGCCGAGTCATGGTGCCGTCGTCGGGCTCATGTGGTATTTTATAGGAGATCCGATTGCCAGTCGGAAATCCACCACGCCCTGGTGACACCACCACCATAGCCCCGTTAGCCCATGTACGATCGGCCATCGAGACATGGTTGACACCGTCGTACCACGTTGAGGAGGGGATGGACTTGATAGGTCAGGATACGAAGTGCATTTAAACGCATCTAGATCTACATGCACGTTTGTTCAATAAACTTCAGTGATTTCACAGGTAGTGTAGTGGTTTTTGTTACCTAAAATCATTTCAATGCTTCAATTTTTACGGTCAAAAGATGTATTCGTATTCAAATGTTAGTGTCGAAATAGTTTGTTCATTCTTTCTTTGAAACAATATGCCATTCGTAATAGCGCATTTGTGGAATACGCAGACCAAAAGCAATTTTGCCTTGATCACAACACCAGGGAAAAAAGTCTTTTTTGATATATTTATCGGGACATGTGCCATCTGTGCACGCTCATTTGTCGAACACGTTGACTGCAGGTATGCTGAACTTTTTTAGCGCAAAAATTTATTTTTCTGAGTGCACATGTTGTAACTGGTTTTTTTACTTTTGCTCATATTCAGTTGTAAATTCGGAAACGAACCTCCTCTTGTTAACGCCAGCCTGCACAGCGTGAAACAGTCGATGACAGGCGGTAATAATATTTACTCATCCAAATTTAAGAACGCCGAACTACACACAGTAGGTGGTATTGTTTTGCTTTTCGGTTTTATCAAATAATTATTTGAAATTTTCCTTTTGCGAATCTGAGCTTTCTTTTGATATTTATCTCTATTGTCCTACGAGGTGAGGTTGTTTTGTGAATGGATACTCTGAAAACCACACAGAGGCATTTTCACCAATACCACCTTGCCTTGCTGTTTATCTCGATTTATCTCTTTGACAGTTTACTAGGAGTGGAAATGCAGAATGGCATAGACGAGCTTATTATCATCGTTTGGGGAAAGAAATATGTTTTCAAATCAACGTAAAATTTCCTTTGTCGATATATTAAAATACGAGAACGAGAGCCATGATATTGCATCGAAGCCGAATATTTTAGAAATTAACATCGAAGAACTAAGGACGAAAAACGTTTTCGGTCGATAATCCGTTTCCTATTTTGTCGAAATCTGTTTGCCCTGTAATGCTAAATCAGATTTCCTGCTGTTTTGTTGTACACTGTCAGCCTTCCATTTTACACATGATGTGTTGCTTTTTCTTCTATTTAAAAAGCATTACAAACTATCGTAAACACCAGAAATTAATAGTATTACAATGGGTTGTGTTTGTAAGGTATTTCAGTCGCCTGTGTTAAAAGATCTTCCTAAGAATTCCTGCTATCCGATCATTTCGCCAAATAAATGGTTTATTGTAATGAAATTCAAGTTTCAAGGAAAAGTTGATGCACATTATGTAAAACTAAATCAAGTACTTTTTTATTTATGGCGAAAGGATTGTGAGCTATTAAGATAAAACCTTATACATCGCTTACTTTATTACGACAAGAATAAAAAATATTGGTGCCTACCCTATGCTGGTGAGCTTGACTAAAATAGTTCTTGTCACTATTGCGTTATTAGTGATTGCTTAATTTTATGCATCTTAAATTCAATGTTACTTATCCATATAGCATGGTGTCTGACCTATAATCACCGATTGGGGGGTATGAGGCTAGTTTAAACCTGAAGTCTAAAGAGATGCCACATGGGAAGGACAAGCTAACCAAAAACATGAGTTAGTATATTTGTTGTGTGCGGCAGAATGGTGCAGTGGCTAGAGTCACAGGATTCGAAGCCCATTTTTCTTACTTCGAACCCCGTATACTGAAAATTGCTAGACAGTACTTTACGTGTTCCAAATTATGTCGAAACTAGTCTACTTAATGATTGCCTTTTACAATGTGTAGTTTCTAGTGACAAATGTATACGTATTTAATGTAATTGATATCTATCTATAGAATTTAATCCAGATATAAATTATATGCTAAGTTCTTTAGGGTAAACCATTTCATTATTAGCGTTTGAGCGCTCATTCCTTAATTGCTCGAACACGCTTAATTCAGTTTCCTATAAATGAACGTTAGTAAAAAGTGATTTTACATCACGTGAGGCAAATTTATCTCCACATCTTTCCTACCTTTCAATTGTTCTGCTAATTCAAAAGAGTCGTTGATAGTTTGCAAGTAAAATATCCAACAGTTAAATAATGCTTGTTGCGGAGAACTAATATATATGCAAGTATGTATTAGGTGTTGCGAACCTAGTAACAATTTAGTTCAGTTGTCACCAGAAGGGTAAACCTTTACAGATTCCGTATACATATTATATAGAGTGAGTTAACGTGGTAGTCGCATTATCGAGACTCCATATGATGTTAGCTTCATTACTATAGGTTTACACATTCGTCTAGGAGATTGTACCGTCCTATTATCACACATACCTCACTCAAATATATAGTGATTAAAGGGCGTAATACCTGCTCATATTGAAAAGTCGCCAGTTAGCACGAAACGAATTTGCATGAGATTATACTTTCTGTT
>JAQBSW010006329.1:0-49433 GCA_029291075.1 Eudiplozoon nipponicum | reverse complement strand
TCAAATTCACAAGAAACTCCATGAAATGTTGAGCCGGCTTATCCTCCAAAAGGAGTCAGCCGCAGTAAAGCTAAAGTAAAGCTAAAGCATGCGATGTCACGTTTTGCTTATACTGACTATATCAAATCCTAAATTCTCAATTGACAAAATTTTTCTAATGGTATACTTCGTATACGACTTAACAATTATGTCAAATTCACAAAGTTGATTATGTTAAATGTAAATTGTGTGAAGTGTAGTGTGCGGCAGGATGGCTCAGTGGTTAGAGCACCAGATTCCGGAGCAGATATGCCCAGGTTCGAGCCTTGTCCGCGACAAATACTGGCCAGTACATGATGAGTTCCCAATAAGGACGAAACCGGTCTACTGGATAAATTGCCTTTTCTACACTATGCAAGTCTTAGTTTATACTGACAAAATGTAAGTACTTAATAGGTCAGGTGTTTATATCATGTTCGTAACCTTGATTATAGTAACTGTTATCACCGCCCGCGCAACCAATGTTCGTTTAACCATTTGTAATATAATTTCAGTCAAAGTTTTTACTGTTTAACTTGATTGAATTTAAAATATCGTATTCATGTAAACTTCGCCTGCTGCTATTGTTTAGTCTCGCGTTCCAAACCGAGCCTAGTGACGTTTTTACGTCGGTTTAATTCATTGTGGTGTCTCTCGATTCAATATTTACCACTTGACTTTATATTTGTCAAATTCCGTGGTGTAATTAGCCTAACGTTGACAAAGATGTCTGGTATTGGAAGCCTAAATCATCGTTGTAAAAATAACGATAGTGGACGGTTGAACTTTGTTTCGCAAAACAAGGAAAAGGTAATCGAATATTCTGTCGCTCTATTTAGAGTTTACAATGTTGGATCATCAGAATTCGCAAGAGTTTTTCATACCACAAATATACTGTCAACACGACAATTGCAACTTTTCACACAATAGTTCAAAGTTTGTTCGTTCTAACGAGCGCGTAGACATATCTGCCGTGATCGGAGCCAAAGCTGAACCCATCCCTAGTCCTTATCAGAACAATACTATTAAAGTAATTTTTCCCAATCCATTTCATACAGTTTAAACTTGTGAAATATACTGACACACAAAATCATTAGTTTCATTTAAAGTGTCTTCAGAAAATAATGTTTAAACATCAAACTAACGCGTCCAAACATTTTACTCGTTTAATCTTCACTAACTTTACTTTAAATTGAAATAAAATCTCTCATGATGTACAAAGACAAATAAAAAGTTGCAGGCTTCTGTATACATATCTTCAAATCTTGCTTTGATATTTTAATTGAACCTATATATATATATATATAAAGAGTTAGAGAGGGGCTGTGAGCATTCTGACTGTGTGCGATTAGAGGCCTGATGATGGAATGGGAAATGACGTTCCGTAAAGTAGCCGGTCAACGAAGCTTAGATCGCACATCATTTTCAATGGTTAGTATTAACTATGTTGAAGCCTTCGGTGGGAGGGGACGAATCAGCAACCAGTCACCAGGAAGACTAACTCGACGCGTACTTGGAACTGGGGATCTATCGGATCTCATCATACACCTGCATGATAATCATTCTCGACACAAGTAGCCATACACTTCAACATTAGAAAATCTACTGCTTTACTTCCGCATTACTATTTAATATTTTGATAATTTTTATTGCGATTGTTAAAAATCAATATTCCTGTCAAATGATTCAGATTCAGTGTTTGTTTTCTTTTTGTTAATCTGCGCCTGTAGAATAAATCCCATCAGCAAGCGAGTTTTCACGTGGCGTCTGCCAATTTGCACCCAATCAATCCCATGTGTTTAATACTATGTTTGCTGTGTTGTTAATCCATACTTTCGATTTTAAATCAGATACGATGGAAACATATCGAAATCATTGGCAAGATTCAACAAACTGGGATCTGTTCTTCAACAAGCGAAAATAATTATGCCTACGAATCATATCATACTCATACGCCATGAAATGTTACTCTGTTGGTAATCATTTAAATGGTTATGCAGATGCTAAGCATTCTCCGCCAACTAAAAAGAACAAATTTTTGTATCAGGTTTTTTCTTACCTTATTTTCGTCCCCATAGACAGCACTGTGTAAGCATTTATAAATGAAACTGTCGCCATTATACACAAAACACGTATGCGTATGCTATTATACATTATTTTGTTGCTGACTTTGGCATATACTTCCGCTCCTATTTGGACTAATTTTATCACAGGGTATGCAATACATAATCCATAAAATCACTCAATCGACTTAATGCTTGGTCCGCGATTGGCACTTATAAAAGGAACTTCAGCCATTATGATATAACGAAAAATAGCGCTTTTCGCAGAGAATAAGCTGGTTGTATGCTTCAAACCGACATTTCTCTAGATAAAACAATGAGGCAAGCTAGATAGTTTAGTGTCAAGTGTGTGTGTGTATGTATATGTGTGTGTATGTGTGTGTGTGTGTGTGTGTGTGTGTGTGTGAATATTCATCTAACTCGGTGAAACTAGAATTGCTGGTTATAAATTTACCATTTACATGAGTTAGACAATTTATTTATGCTGACCATGTGAAACGAGGTAGCTGAAGTCACCTTCAAAATTTCGGGTGGAGGGAGTACAACAAAACAGATAAACTCACTATAACCTCATTCCCTGGTAAGTGATAAATTATAAATTTAATTTTTCAGATAACCGTTTCTAGGCTAAAGTAAGCATGTCTGACTATATAATTGCTCGTGTAACTCAGTATTTACTTCGGGTCTGTATTCGAAATTGAATCTTGAAATCTGGTAAACATGCCATATTTTGGCGTAGCTTTGAAGATAGACACTGCTTAATATGCTGAATTTTTTGTCTGCTATAAAACCACATGCCTTACTTGCGCCCAACTATTGAGCTTCAGCAATAAGCACTAAAATCCACAATCGAAATTAAAGTAGCATGATAGGTTTCAACTATATTTATCTTTGTTCGAATGTAAACATAGTTTTAGATATCCTACGCAGTCCATCTAATAAGGCGTATTTTCGTCTTGATTTCGAATCTTAACAGTAGCCACAGTTGCTGCAGGCAGGGTTCGAACTCTCGATGTTTTGTCGAAGGAATTGTTAAACTCTTTTCGTACGCAACGCGATCACTGAATTTAGCGTAATTTTTACTTCGGGTAGCCTTCCGTTAGAATTACTTTAAACCAAACTTTCAAGCTACAGATCAGTGATTTGTCGTTATAAGACGCCAGCCCACCTATAATAAATTCTTATACAATCACATCAGGTTATTATTCTTTAACAGCTTACCTTAAATATCTGTTACAACGCTTTTATATTTGCAGAGATCATATAATTTCTTATTAACAGGTTATTCATGAGGGTGGCGCCGGAAATTTAACATTGGCGGTTTTAGAGGGCCGTGCTCATGCCTTTATCTATCCCGGTGATCTTGCCAGCAAATGGGACACGTGTGCTCCCGAAGCGATTATACAAGCTTGTGGTGGCGATCTGACGGACATGACAGGCCGACACTATTCCTATGAGCAGACTGTTGCTCATCGAAACAAAACTGGTATTTTGCTTGTCTTCAATTCTGCATGGACAGACATCTATCAATCTCGCTTTCCTCAACATGTGGTTGAGGAATTTAACCGTCTGGTTAACTGAAACTGATCTACTTCTTCGTTCAATTCGTACATCAGTTAGTTTGTGTAATAAACACCAGGCAATATGAAGCGCAACTTTATTCAAAATAATTTTTTGTTCAAAATGGTTGAAAATGAAAAATATTTCGCTCGTTCGCGTTCTCAATGCAATATCTGGTCCATTGTATAGTAAATTAGGAGAAAATTATGAATGGGTCACTTTTTACATTAAATAACAAACAATTTCTAGACAATTAAACAAACACTGATTGCGTGGGTGGTGGCACCAATTATTTAAAACTAGTTTGCGAGCTTGAGATAAATATCATCGGTCACGCAGTACGTGTGACTGACGGTAGTTTTGCTATGTTGTTTAACTACTGGTTAAAATCCATGGTATTGGTGTTTACTCAAAGCTCGCAAACTTGATTTGAATAATTTTTAAACATTTACTCATAGAGCAACGTGAAGCAAACGCAAGATAACTTTAGAACACACGCAAAATTCAGATAGCAATGCTTATTATAATGAAAGATTCTATTTTTTATTCGGTTATGGTGATAATTTTAAAACGAACAATCTCGGCAAGTTTCTATTAATCATGGTTTCGAGCGTTAAAAACGCATAGAATTCCGTCGGATTGGGAAATATTATATTCTTCACTGTTGTCAAATATTATTCTCTTTGCCAACTGTTCTTAATATAAAGTGCTAATAATTTGATTCTCGAACATCGGCGGTTCTTCCCATATAACGATCTGTACTGTTATTGCGTTTTCATTTTTGGTCAATATTGAACTGCAATTTTGTATTAGGTGTTGCGCACCTAGTAACAAATTATTTTAAATATGACTAGACTATGCTCAAAAATGTAGTTTTGGTTACACCTGTATAGGAGATTGTACTGGCCTATTTTCCACATTCCTCACCCAAATATATAGTGGTTAGTATGTAATACCGGTTCTACTGATGAGCTAGTAAATACAAACGAATGTGCATGAGAATATACTTTCCGTTCATGCTGTCTTTGGTTTATCCTTCTGGTCACAACTGAACTAATTTGTTAGTAGGTGCGCAACACCTAATATCTGTTTTGAATACTGAATTGTCGAAATACAGATACCTGCTCCATTGTTTTATAAGAATTATTTTGTTGTTCAGAACCGTGCTCCGTTTGAAGTTATACTCCAAATTATTCTGTATAACTTGGAGTTTTTTTCTAATTCTGCATTATTTTTATGCAAAATATATATTAGTTCAAGTTCCTTTGTGGTTGAAACTTGACGTGTTGAAAATTTTTTTTCAAGGTTAACCATTATTTAGTAGTACTTTTAGCCTTTTATGTTATATTTAATATGTGATTCTTTTATATACCGGATCAGGTTTCATAAATAGAGCAGTTTTATAGAGTATAGATCGCATTTACCGATTAAACGTAAATTTCTTATTCGCAATTTACTGATTCACCTATGTAAGCCACGTTCCAATTTGCATTATTTCATGGTGCAAAGTCTAATTTATTGAATGGAACTATAACTGTAATACGAGAACGTTTAATGCTGTTTATGCAATACTGGTGAAATCAGTAGTCTTCATTTGACGCCAAAACTCAGTCGGCTGACTATTTATAGCTATTTATCACTAAAATAACTTATGAGCCTACGTGTGCTTTTCTAAACGTTTTTTGTCGAATCAGCCCAGTTGCATTTTATTAAAGGAAACTGATTAAGTTTGCCGAGGAAGTTCACGTATTCTGACAGCGGTCTTGTTACCGAATAGGTTAAATACAATTAATATACATAAATATCTAGAACCTTTGCACGGTTGGATCCAAAGGAGCCCGTATCAATAAGGCGTAATTAATCAGGCCTTCTCCACTAATCCCCATTTGCCGCTAGTCTCCCACCGACATTCCCACATTAACTTTTCTCTTGGTTATTGAGAGTAAGGTGCGCTGTGATCAAGTGACCGATATCGCGAATAATATTATCCGGCAAGGTGATGGCTATCGCAACCCTCCCGTGATTCTTGTCAATCACCGGAGACGCTTCAGTGGCCTGTTGAGATGGATGTGAAATTTTCATTTTCAAACAGTGGCCGAACCAGCGCGATCGACGTTTTATATCAAGATTCAATTTTGGTGTTGCGTCATAAAACGACCGTATGGCATTGGCCGACTCGTACACTTTGCTTTTGACCAATGCTTCCTGACACTCAGCTGTTAATGACTTAAAATATATCGACCGAATAATTCGACTAGAAGATATGCTCAGCCGTACGCAGCAGGAGTGTGTCATCTACAGTCTCCGCAGCATAAAGCAGGACCGATAGCATGCCTGTCTTGACGACCCTACACTTGAGACTTACAGAAATAGACAGGGTTTACGACGTTGTATGCACAACTGAATAAATGTAATTTTTGACGAATGACAATAGGGTGGAGTTTATTGTGATCTTAGGCTCCAGATGAAAGTTGATTATAATGACAGATTTTAATGCGTTTAGCTTCAGACCGCAACGAATAGACACAGTTTGCATACAGATAATGACACTACGAAGCTCTTATTTCTTTTCTGCTATCATAGCAGCGTTATCTAGGTATTCGAGGTGAACGAGTCGGCTGCCACCACCGATTCTCACCTCGGAAAGTTCTACGTTGACCTCGGCAAAGACTTCTTTGACGACATAATTAACCATGGTTGGATCAATGAAATTCCCTTCTTGATCGCCGCAGAAAGACCCATACCAGTGCGAATACAAGTATTGTTGTCGAGACGCTATCTATTAGTATAGCTCACCACAAATTTACACGCGGACAAGAATCTTTTGTTGCTGAGCAGCCACAAATATTGCTTTATTTACATCAGTGGAACACCTCGAAAGTGCGTTTTAGAGCTTGAATTTAGTCCACGCATCCCATTTCTGGTTTAAACTTTGCCTGGGTTAACCTACTTTGCTTTTCTCGCCCTTCGTGAATCTGTCTGAGGTTAATAATAGTGAGCACCTTTGACGCTGCACGAAGCAAATTTATATATTTTTAGTTGCGGAGAAGTAGTATATGTGCAATTCTGTATTAGGAATCGCGTAACTATTAATAAATAAGTTCAAATAGGATAGGACTGATATAAACCATTCAGAATACTTTATATATATATATATATATATATATATGCTATACATATATATATATATATATATATATATATATATATATATATATATACAAACATCTATTCCATGGAATAACATTTATTAATAAATCTTATTTCTACCAGTATCTACAGCCACATTCTGGATCTAATATATCTGTTCAACCAACCTAACTGTACATTTGTCGTAACCAATCCCCTCTTCGCTATGTCTGTCTTTGTTTTGCGCAATTTAGACCACTCCTTTTGCATAACGTCATTTGGTGTGTCATCGCTTTCATTGTAAGTGCGTCCGTTGTGGTGAGTGTATCGTATTTTGCGGAATGTAGGCTATTTTTGACTATCAAAAATGAATTATTGAGTGCTTTATAATTGATGACCGATGTCTAGATTAATTAGGATAAAAATGAAAGGCCTGATATTTCGATCGCTCGTTCCAACGGTCATTCCGAGAGCCTATAAATACTCCCATAAATTGTAACAGATACAGCACAGTAAAACAACACACAAGTAGCATTCTTCTTCGGCAACTCATCCTCTTACAAACGATAATGAAACTTACTATTAACCAATTACAGTGTACCTAAAATAAATACAATAACTAACCTATACATCCTCATAGACATATTCAGATATATTTCACTATGTCCTTCCACTTTTTCATTTGTGTATCTCATGTTAAACTAGCTCATAAGGAGCGACAATGAAGCATCGCTATTACATCAATTGACCTATGATATTTAGACGAGTTATTTGGTTATGTAATTCATGTTAAGATTACACCCACGTATACCTATCATCTCTCTACATCCATCTAAACTTACCAAGCTTATACATGTCAAAAAATATCAGATTATAGGCAATATTCCGATATTTCGATAAATTATGTAGTTGCTTTCTCTAGCCAGCGAACGTTTTTATTTTGCATATCTAGAATCATTTTAACTTACAACAATATTCCTCGATAAGTAAATTAATTCCGACTAGTTAGACATATAGTGCAGATTATGTTGATTAACTAAGTGGTAATAAACTATAGAGAACTTTTCACTTGTAATCCGCGAATGAAATTGGATTACTGAGGCTAATCCTAAATCAAATATATATCGAAATACTGAAGGCAATCGAAATGGAAGAGCATGAAATGGCGAAGAAGAGGAAGGATAACTCACATTATCGGAATTAAAAGGCATTATTCAAAATGAGATACAGGATAAATGAAGCTCTATTAAGTAAAGAGAGCGATTTAAAGTAATATACGAAATGGAAATTATAATGTTGAATATATTCGCTGTCTATCACATTATAAATCAGTTGCTCTAAATATTAAATTCCACGGTTTCATCCAGTATTCATAATACCCTTTACATGAGCAGAACAAAAAAGATATTTAATCACATACAAGACCAGTTTCTTTCTCATATTCTTATGAGGTAGCCACAATTAAACATATCTATATATATATATATATATACTGAAAGTACAACCAAAATAGGGAAATTCTAAAATTGAGAGTTTGAAGCCAATTCGAGCAACCAATCACTGTGGGGATACCATATCCTGCACAGTATAAATGCAGCTATGCTAATAGTGTTATTTTGGTACATTTTTGCTACCATAAATCAAAGAGAAACAATCTGTTAATGTCGACAAAAATTTCATACCATTATACATGCGCAAGTTGTTGATCAACTTACGTAGGCAGATCGACTGTGACAGTTAATAAATAATCTGAATTAGAGAACATTTGAAATTAAACGCTTGTTTAAAATCAGAGGGTGGATATACATCTGCAATTGCGCAACATCCTTACAAATTTAAGATAAGTACTAAATGTTATAACGGAGAAGAGATAACCACATACGAAGACTTATAGATAAACAAACTGTAGCCAGATTTATGCAAGCAGAAGATATATGTTAGAGCATTGGTCTTGAACTGAAGTTGATGTATGCAATTTATTGGTTGTTTACTTATTTCACACTTTACAAGTTTAGATTTTTCTATTTTTTTTTTGTCCCTTCAATATATATATGTATCTATATATATGGAGAGATGTTAATTTGTAGATAATTAAGTAAAATATGAGAAAGAAACGTTCTTGTATCTGATAAAATATCTTTTTATTTTTGCATATGGAATGAGAACTTTGATTTTTATTAAGGCTCGCATTCCAAAATAATCATTCGGTTTTCTTATCCTACCAATGTCTTATGTATCATTGAATAGTGGGCCTAGCAATATTTCAACTCCTGCTAGGTTTATAATATTATTCTCTGATTTTATTTTAAGTGAATCGTTTATAAACTGGGCAATCTATTGCCTTTACCAAGGGAGATATGCTTACAACCATTCCAATCTAGCTTGTGAATAGATTCCTGTGAATGCCTTTCTAGGTCAGATTTCAGTTTGTGACTTTATTTTTAAGTTGTTTTATGTTCTCGTCTTCTAACCTCGATTGGACACATACGTCAGATTTACAGTTTCGTGTACCTCTTAATCGTTCAAAGATTCTATTTATTTCTTTTCGTAAATTAGTGTACTGCCTAAATTGAATTTCTTTCACTACAGTTCTAATATTATATTTTGATCCTTATGTTCTTATTTTTCTACTCAATTTCGAAGCTGGTAGTACCAAGGTCCTACGGTAATCTTGAGGTTTCGTGCGATTTGCATGTATCGAATCAGGGTCGAATGTCTTTGCTTGTTCTTCATCATCTTGTATATTAGTGCATGTGGGTATCTATTCCCATTAAATGTTTCCTTAAATTTCCTCATTTAATCTTTATTTTATTCCAAATCAGCTATTATAAAACTTCTTAATATCAAAGATTTCAAATTGCCTATTTTCATATTATATAGTCGATTTGAATAAAAATTAATGAGAATACCCGAATATTTATTTTTCCTGTAGACATCATTTTCAAGTATCATTCCATTCTGTACTTGTACTACGACATCCTGCCAATGGTGGATTGTATCGCTTTGTAGAAGTGAGTCACCTGTGCGTTTTCTCCAATTCCTCTGACTAAATCATTTTATTTATCAAGGCTTTAACGTCACTCTTTGAAGTATCCGTTTTAATTGTTCCGATGCTCCAAAAGTTTGTTAGTCTAGATTGATCGGTAAATAAAAATTTTAGCACCACATTTGTCAGCTCTAAAACATCTTACATCATTAAATATCTCTTCCTTCCTAAGGCGTACCAATTTATAATCGGGTTTAAATCCGATCTAGCTAGGCACTCAGTGAGATCGGGCGACAAAATTAGATTGAGAAAGTTGTAAGCATATCTCCATTGGTAACCGCAATAGATTAACCAGGTTAATAAGAGAATCATCTGAAATAAAATCAAGGAATAATATTATGAACCTAGCAGGGGCTGAAATATCGCTAGGTCCAATATTCAATGAGACGAGCCTTTATTAGGATAAGAATCCTGGATGAATTCGTGGAACTGAATATTCAGAGCAACAGAATAAAATGAGTTAGCGCAGGGAATATATGCAACATTGTAATTTCAATTATGTATATTAATTTAATTCGCTTTCTTTAGTTAATGGAATTTCGTTTAACCAGTATCACATTTTGAGCCATGCCTGATAATTAGTCTGAAATTTCCTGTGATTTATCCATTTTATGCTCTCTCATTTCAATTGCTTTCAGTATTTCGACATATATTTGATTGCAGACTAGCCTCAGTTATCCAATGTCATTCGCGGATTACAAGTGTAACTTTCTGTATTATCGGTTACCACTTAGGTAATCAACATAAACTGCCTTACGCATCTAACTATTTGGAATTAATTTACTTATTGGTGAACATTGTTGCAAGTTGAAATTATTCTAGACATGCAATAATAAAATCATTCACTTGCTAGAGAAATCAACTTTACAATTTATCGAAATATCTGAATATTGCCTATAATCTGGTATTGTTTGACATGTATAAACTTGGTCATTTTAGATAGGTGTAGAGCGAGGATAGATATACGATGGTGTAATCTTAACATGAATTACATAACCAAATGACTCGTCAAAATATAATAAGTCAATTGATGTTATGGTCATGTGTAGTCGATACACCTTGTAAACTAGTGTAACTTGAGATACAAAGATTTAAACATGGAAGGACGTAGTGTTGTATATCTGAATAGGTTTACGAGGATGTGTAGATTGGTGTTTGTATTTGCTTTAAGGACACTGGAATTGGTTAATTGTAAGTTGGCTTAATATTTGTAATAGAATAAGGTGACGTAGAAGAGAATTACTAGTGTATTGTTTCATTGTGCTTTCTGTGTTACAATTTGTGACTATTAAATGCGAACTGTGCATGACCATAGGAACGAGCGCTTGAAACTTCAGGTCAACGTGCTGAAACTTCGAAAATATTAGAATTAAAATATATTTAACATCCAAAGAAGTTGCGCTTCCTTAGGGTACTTTATCATTCAAAGCAAAATTGAAAGCGAATTCATTCATCTGCCAGAATTAAACTAAATATTTTAAGAGCCGCATCTCAGCTTATCAACTGATAATCCATCAACTGCTGATTGGTCTCCGACACGCTCTGATGATTGAAAATAACAATCGAAGCGCGTTAGAACGTGTAACTAAGGCTTGTACTTTTATGTTTTATGCCAAGATAGAAATATTCATTATGCTAATTTAAAGATTGCAAACTTTGTTTAAAATCCTCTATCACCACCCATGAAGCGTACAATTTATTTTTATTAGTAATAACAAAATGACATCAAATTGAATTCCCTAAAAGCTGACAATCTTGATTTCTTTATATATTAAATAAAATTAAATTGTTGAATCTCTTTGTGGAATTTATTTGAGCCTCAAGATTATTGTAAGTTTATTTTGAATTTAATATTAAATGTTTATTTATAAACAGAGCCTATCTCGCCTAGCAGTTTCAAAGATCAAGATAAAATCCAAAACTAGGATTGTGAATTGGTGTATATGACGGTGACTGGCAATATCAAATCGTTAATAATAGCAATCAGACAGGCACAGAATGTGTACGAAACTCGACTTTGGTAACGTTATATCAGTGTCTTGTGGGGTTACATAAATTTGGCCATAAGTATCATAACTTAATTTGCTACTGGGTACAAAACCCTTGATACACAATTGCATATATATATTAGCTCTACGCAACAAACTGTATCTAACTGTTATATATTTAACTGAATGATGCTACGATTACTGCGAAACTTTATAATTGATATCAGTCATGGCCCGAGTGTATGGATTTACTGGAATAACAGGTGTTCTGAATTATTTATATTTCGTAATTTGGTGAACTTTATTATACATTGAAATCCATCGTGTTTGTACCATGTACCGACTCGGCAATCATAGTGTTAATATCATGTACTTATTCGGCTACCGTAGTATTGGTATCAGGTATCGAACCTGCAACTATTGTGCTGGTACCCTTTACAGGCTTCGTATATATTATACATAGAGAGTTGTCTTTGAAGTCGCATTATCCATGACTTTATATGAAGTTAGCACCGCTGCGGCTGGTATAAACCTTTTTATAGGAGATTGTAACGTGAAACTGTCCCATATTCCTCCTTCGAATATATAGTGGGCATCTGGAGTAATATCGACACCTGTTGATGAGTCGTCAATGAGCACAAAGATAATTCGATCATGAGACTTTGTTCATGCTGACTTTGTTTTATCTTTCTGTGCTTATTTGAACTAATGTTTTACTAGGAGCGCAGCGTCTAATTCAAAGTTGCATATATATATATTCGTTGTAGAATTTGATGTGTGTAGGGGAAACCATGCGCCAATTATGGTTAGAGGATTGGAGAAAATAATACATCCTGTAAATATGGTCACGCCCTGAAATCTGACTTATCAGGGCACATACAGGACTCTGGCAACAAATTAGACGAGGAAAGTTGTATAACCATCTCCAATGGTAACCGCGGAATAACATTATTATTCTAGCAGGAGTTGAAACATCGTTAGGCGTCCAATATTAAATAAGACATTAGCTATTACTAGGATAAGAATACCGGAAGAATCCGTGGCACTAAACATTCAGAGCAACAGATTAAAATTGTGATAGAGCCGCGACTATATGGAACATTATAATTTCATTTCTGTATATTTAATTAGTTCGCTTTATTTAGTTAATATGGCTTCAATTATTCTGTATCTCATTTTAGCTAATGTCTTATAATTCGTCTGAAATTGGAATTGAGCTATTCACTTATGCATGAGACCCATTTGCATTGAATTGAATTATCTGTTTTCTCCTCCGTCTTTTCATGTGTTTTCATTCCATTTGACTTTGTATTTTCGACGTATGTTTGATTATGATTTAGCTTTAGTTTGCCAAATTCATTTTGGAATAGCAACTGAAAATTACACTAGCATTCGTTGCCACTTAGTAATTTAACATCATCAACAAATTAGAATTTTGGAAGCTCGTTCTTATCTAGAATTTTTGGATATGCATTTGCTTGGTAAATTTGTTTGGATGTAGATATATGCTAGATTCACGTGGGTGTAATCTCGACATGAATTAAATAACCTAATGACTCGTCTAAATATGATAGATTAATTGATGTTATAGCGATGTTTACACGATACTTCTGGTAATCTAGTGTAACTTGGGATACACAGATCAAAACGTGGAAGGACATAGTGTTATATATCTGAATAGGTTAATGTCAACGTATAGGCTTGTGTGTATATTTGTTAAAGGATCGGAGGAATTGATAAATAGTAAGTTATATTAACGTTTATAAGATAATAAGGTGCCGAAGATGAAAGTTACTTGTGTGTTTTTATTGTGCTTACTGTTTTATCATTTGTGTGACTATTGAACGAAAACTGTGGCTGACTGTTGGAACGACCTGTTTGAAAATATTAGAATAAGAATAAATTTAACATCCAAAGAAGCTGTGCTTCCGAACGATGCAATGTCAAAAAAGGCAAAATTGAAATAAAATGATCCTCCAATCAGGTCCACACGATACCTTGTAACAGCCGCTTTTCAGCTTATCAAATCAAAATATAAAAGGTGCAAATTGGTCTCTGTTGTTTATTAGGCCGTCACGCTCTGATGATTGAAAACAACAATCGAAGCAAGTTAGAACGTGTTACTGGGGCTTTTACTTTTGATTTTTTGTGCCGAAATAGAAATATTAAAGATGTTAATTTCAAGTCAGCAAACTTTGTTTAAATTCCTTTAATACCTACCTCCGCAATCAATGACACGTTGACTACAAGGGAAGAAGATAGAGTGGTGTACAATCTAATAATCAGCGAAATTCAACGCAAAAGAAGAATCATGTACACGAGGCAGACATTTCGATACATAGATAATAATAATTTTGAATATAATTACCAACATAAATAAAAGAATAGTGTATATTAATTAGTACCAAGCAAGGTTTTAATCGCGTTTAAGTTATAGTCGACTTAATCGAAATACAAATTAAATTAACTAAAACAATTTTGAGATATTGATTAAATTAACTGAAGCGTGCAATTTTTTAAAATAGCACTATCAAGATGACGTCAAATTAAATTCCAAATAAACTGAAAATATTGTTTTCTTTAAAATTTAAATGGAATTAAATTGTTGAATGATTTTGTGGAAGTTATTTAAAACATATGATTACGGTTCGTTTATTTTTGAATTAATAATAAATGTTCATTAGTAAACAGAGTCTATCGATCGAAGCTATTACAAAGATCAAAATAAACGTCAAAAGAAGGATTGTATATTTTTGTGTAGGTCAGTGACTAGCAATATTAATTCGTTAATAATAGCAATTGAACTGATACATTATGTGTGATAAAATTAATCTTAGCAACGTTATAACGGTATCTCGTGCAGTTAAATAAATTTCGTCGTAACTAAAGTCATAGAAATCAGTTGATTGCAATTGTTACGTGATAATCTTGAGTGAGGTAAACTTTAATAGCTTGAAATCTACAATAGTGAAGATGAAGACGCCAAAGACAACGAATGTCTAAATACTCAGCTTTGCATTTATATAAAAAGTCTCTAGAGAAGTTGAAATATAACAAAGAACCGTTAGTATGGTAACTAGGGCTTGATACTACAATTGTGTGCAGAAAATATTTTGAATACCAATGTTGATATTTAAAATCAAGGTTGCTAGCTTGATATAAACACCAATCAAATTAAAAATATAAATTTTTAAATATGATCTAAGCATTTTTGAGGCAGCAATGTAAATTCATCAGCAGACTGGTTTCGTTCTTGTTGAGACCTTAAGTAGTCCATAGTTTTACCGCGGAAAGGGCTCGAACCACGATTCTATCCGTTGGGCCACACTACCGCACTCAGCTCACCATTTCAAGTTATATATTAAATTATGTTTTCTTGGTTAGTTTTTACTCAGGTGGAGCTTATGTAGCATCTTTTTATACCTGAATTTCCAACTTGCGACAAAGTGATTAATAGGCGCCAAAGTAAAAAGTTATGCTTCTAGTTCGTATTTTCTGCAGGTTAACCGCCTTCTTGAACTCATAGTTACGGGGGAGCTATAATTCCACGGGTAGTGCACTGAATTCACTTTTGGTCTTGAAGAAAATTTGAACTCGTAAACCATTGTGGGTACGGTTCATATGAATTTAGTACTTGCAATTGCGCTTGACACATGAGTGACCAGCTGAGAGAAATTCGGCGACATAAATGTAGGAGAACTTCAAGGTAGAGGAGCTCTCTTTAGTTCTGACCGTGACGTAGGGCATGCATCAGAAATCGATGATCGATTTGCCACACAAACTGACATCACTACAACAAACGAGATTAAGAGAAATAGTTTTAAACTACCGATTGGTTTTACTGCACGATGCTTCAACCTCAAATCACAAATGAAACTGTTACAAAATATTCAACCATAACTGGAATGGAACCATTACAATAATCCACACATTACACAAACTTACAGTAACCCAGTAAAAAATAAATGCGTAGTGTGCCGAATATAAATCATGTTATAACTGACAATAATTAAAATATAAACTGCATTCTGAGTGGTCAAGAGAGGAGCCGTGTATACGCGCTCTAACAGTTTTATCAGGCTGGTGCTTTGCTTTCAATTATTATTTAATCGTATAACTCATATACTTATGGCGAAACCTGCAGGTAGTTCAGGTTCATGAATGCATGATAATTGTACAGCCCACATATTAAGTCAAATACAATGCATGTGAGACCATTTGAGATGTGAGCCGCATATCTGATTTTCCAGAAATCTTGGATGAATTGCAAATTGATCCTTGCTAATCAATTTACCGTTGTGCCCATGATAGGTCGAAACGTGTAGTACGTGTTGAGGGTTTAGTCTTGCTATTTTGTGCGGCTTGTTACGTATGATGGAATTGGTGCTTATATCAAGCTGGCAAACTTGATTATAAAAATAATCCTCATCTGCGCAAGAAATGGTTGCTCACTTGTGAATCATACAATTACTCAAGTAAGCTTTGCGGATTTTAGATAGGAACTTATCACATTTTCTAACCAGTCACACAATATAGCAAAACTAACTTCAGTTGTACTTGTATGGTCATTATCATATCATAAATTTCGTAAATTAAATCGTAATTTATATTTTTAATTTATGCATGAGCGGTGAATTTTGCTAGTATTTATATGTTTATTAGCAATGCTTTGCTTTATTTCGTGTGTATTTTAGGTAGTCTGTTCAGAACGAGTTCTGGTATTGTAATTGCATACTGAAAACCAATTGCATTGTTGTTTCTTATTTTAAAATAAAACAGAGTGAAACATCTTTTTCAGGATGAATTCTGATTATGCAAATACTGATTAATAAAAACTTTACATACTGTTTGTTGCGAAGAGCTAATATATATGCAAGTATGTATTAGGTTTTGCGAACCTAGTAACAAATTAGTTCAGTTGTGACCAGAAGGATAATCCAAAGGCAGCATGAACGGAAAGTGTAATCTCATGCACATTCGTTTCGTGCTTACTGGAGACTCATCAGTAGGAGCCGGTATTACGCCCTTTAACCATTATATATTCGGTAGAAGAATGTGGATTAATAGGACGGTAATAAAAACTTTGTTATATCGTGATTTACTTCTAGTTAAAAGTAATGCTTCATTTTGTTCTAAAGTTCAGTACACTAGAAATTACTATTATTACTTAAGTTATATGTATTCCTAATACATGAGTTGATCTCTGGATAAATTTAGAATGTCTATCCAACTATATTAGCTTAACATTCTTACCGTTTTTGATTAAAGATGTAGCTCGTCATCTCCATTTACATAAGAATAAATCGATTAAATTATGAAGCAAAAGCAATATAGTACTTAGAATGAAACTGAATCCTGTGATAGAAAGCTCGAGAAAAGTCATAACTCTTTTTGTTGAAAAAAGAAAGCAAGTCTATACTACCTCTCAAGGAACTCGTAAATGATGGCAGAGTATGGCGGCAAACATTGATGGATTGAACTGTAGCAGCAGGGAAACAGTTATGTGTCGTTGGTAGCAATAATTAATCAAAAAGTCATCAAGTCGGAAATAAGAGCTCAAAAATACCAGAAATCACAATTAAGGAAGGAATATGTAGACTACCAATGCAAGTAATAATGATTCAATACTGCATCAATCATCGCGTAGGATAAAACAGGCTGGCTTTTCTGCTGAGTCTTACCGGACAGGTAGGCAAAAACAAGACACTGCTAACGGGCTTGAAATTGTGGCATATATTTGACAAATGTCAATCTTATTTTCGTAATTTTTATAAAAAACTACGAATTCTAAGATTATGCGTTGAGAAGCTCATATGTAATTTAATGGCACATTTTGCAGATCAGATTTTCAAAATAAAACATGAACCGGTCTATATCGTTAAGAAAGCAGGTGCAAACATTGAGTCAAAATAATTTACTATTACATAGAGGGATAATTTAAACCCGATTAAGTTTAGACATTATTTTTTGATGAAATAAAAGCTGTCTATTCAGATAATTGTGATCCATCAAGACGGCGAAACTTTTCAAAACAAAAATCCTATTATGCATATTATTCGGTTACAAGCAGGCACTGAATTAATTAGGCAAGGTAATTCATCTAGTAAAACTTGTACGCCATTATTCAAAATTCATCAAGCACTGTCCAGACATTTACCACGATCAGGGAAAAACCAGGGTACATTTGCATCTGAGACTGCGTTTCCGTCCACTACGCCAGTCTGCCACACACACCACAAATTTTCATTTTATACGAAATTATTTTCTTCGTTACCCTTTTCTTCAGTTTGAGTGTATATGGCGTCTATTTAAACCCAGTGTTCTGACTAACAGCATACATAATACAACCTGGGCAAGTGGTTTTGAGTTGAAGTTATAAATACAGTAAAATTCAATGAATTCGCAAGTGCTGATAAAAACTATTCAAATTAAGGTTACGTGCTTGATATAAACGGCAATCGTATTATATATAAAATTTCTAATATAGGCTAAACATTGTATAGTTTATAAAAGGCAATTAATCCAGTAAAAAAAATCAATGATTGCGCATGTGGTGGTAACAATTTTTTAAATCTAGTTTGCGAGCTTGAAGTAAACACCAATCCCATTTTTCAGTTAACCAGTCGTCGAACAACATAGCAATACTACCGCCAGTCAAACGAACTGACGTGTTTCGACCTTCTACGATCATCATCAGAGTACCACGGAAAACTGACCAGCGAGAATCAAACCGTAATGCATATAGATGGAAACCAAAATAAGACAAACGGCTCTCACCTCTAGTAGTCTCGCATACATTGTACTTGACTGGAAATGTCGGCTGCAGAGTTTCTATGCAATCACGAACATTAACTTTTGCAGCTTTCGCCACATATATAAATAGGTAATACAATTAAATAATCATTGATTGCGCGGGTGGTGGTAACAATTCTTTAAATCAAGTTTGCGAGCTTCAAGTAAACACAAATCCCACTTTTTGTTAAATTGGTTGTCGAACAACAGGTCGAAACGTGTCAGTGAGTGCGACTTGCGTTAATTTTGCTATATTCTTCAACGGCTGGTTAAATACAATGGGATTGATGTTTACTTCAATCTCGCAAACTTGATTTAAAGAATTCAAAAAGTTATAAAAGTTTTGCAGTGAAGGATATTGTTAGAACAATGAAAGAGCGTACCTCCAACCATCGACCTCTCAAAAAGAGTGATTGTTAAAATAAAAAAGACAAACCATGAACTTCAATTTAAACAAAGAAAATTTTTAAAAATATTACAGTATATTTTTTTAAACAGCGGTACCTCTATGTGTCCGAAAAATTGTTTTAATCATATATGAGGGGATACCGACATACAAAACCCTGTACTTAATAATGTTTTCACACTTTTATATAAAAATACTATGAAATGAGAAAAAATACGGCCTATTAAAAAGGAATATTTAATCGAAAGTGATGTAATTAATAATGATCTGACTAGTTATTAAAAAGCGGCGCCTAGAATAAATACATACTTAGATATTTGCTAAGTTTGTTTAGCACCTCTGTGAAGAGGTAGCCAATAAGGCTACTTTAGAAGGCCTTTGGTCACTACCATAGGAGAGCCAATGCGATACCAGATTCGTGTATCCAATGTAAATATAATGGCCACTAAATTTTGACCAATTAAATACCTCATTCCATTTGGCACCTTCTCTTAGGCTAACTTTCCGAAGTCCTTCGGTCAACTGCTCTGTATCCTCATATTTATTGCTATTATCCATTATATTGAAATAAGATTTATTACAATAAAAGTGCGAATGCTAACAGTTTCACTGATTACCAAAGTAAACCTTAATGAAAGCAAAGGCTTTAAAACAGAGAATCCATTCAATTTACCTGTGAGGAAATTAATATCATACTCGTAATATCAATAAGAATAATAATTTGTGGTCAACTTCAGTGTTTTATTATCAAGATTCAGCGTAGTAAGATTAATATACAGAAAATCAGATATGTCTGTAGCCAAACAAACAATGGTGTGCCTTTAACAACAAAATCTACAGAAGAATGAATATTAAAGTCAATTACAATGAGCAATAATTTTATACTCTTTAAACATATTACACTCGAGCAAATGGGCAATCCTAAAGAACTTCTTCCAACATATTCTGATGTATCTGACTTGCATTCAGCAATCCACAAATGTATATTATTTGTATTTGGCCGATACTGGAATATGCTGCAGCTACATGGAATCCAATGAATGTGGGATTGTCAAATAAGCTATAAGCTGTACAAAGAAAAGTTGTGAAACATATTATCCCTGTGTCCTGCACTATACATGTGCCAGCATATTACAATTTTTCCACTGCAAACTTTATGGCTTCGTAGGGTGTGTTATTGTATAAAGTATTCCACTTGAATCGGTGGATGGGAGCCTATATGACTCCAATAAGTAAGATTCATTGTGAAGGAACTAGGTCTGGACATTTGGCGATCTCTCCTTCTTTGGTGGGATATATTGCGGAAGAGATATTTCCTTTTTCAAAAATTTATAAAATTTACAATCGATTGCCAAAAGGGCTTAGAAAAATGGCTCTGTCAAAGATGTCAGTCAATTTTTTACGTACTGAACGAGGAAAAAAATACGATCCTGTTAATCTTCTCGTGATTAAACAAAAGACCAGAATAAATGTGATCAGAAGCATATGTTCTTGAAATTTTTGTATCTACAATCTGTATTATTATATTGGAAAAACTAAGCATAATATAATCATATTAGTTAATATTAAAAGTAAATAATTCTTAGTCATGGTTACCATTTATGCATAACAATAAATTCGTATTGTTCTTTGATTTTTCCAATTATCGGGTAAGATAACATCAATGAAAAATCTATTATTTTTGTATCATTAATTATTGTATAAAAGTGTGTAACAGCACAAAGCAATTCGCCGACATATTGCGTAAATTAAATTCAATTCAATTTACGCTGCACCAATGAGAAAAAAACGAAATTTGCCGTTAACCAATGGTGTGCAAGCAGTCTATCAAGGCTATTTAAGCACGGTGAATTTACCATGCACGTCAGTTGTCGCGTTTGCCTTCTTCTGTGCGTTTGTCCGACGTGCTGTCTGCTATTGTCACCTCCACTGATTTTTGGACTTGCTTCACACACGTTGGCAATTACAGTCACGCCAATCTTGTTTCTGTACAACCAGAGAGACGCGCCAATTACTGCAGAACTTCAGCGAGATTACTCAGCGCGATTTCAACGCCACAACAGAAGAAACCACAATCCAAGTCAACCAGAGCTGGTCTCAAGTGTCTAAGAGTATTTCTGGACACTGCTACACTAACTGACCTTCTCGGCATTTGCCAGAGAACGCAAGACCGGCCTTGTTAAGGGCCTCCCAACAGTACTAACTCAGCCATCCTGGCACCAAAACTGACTTTGTAACGTCGTACGGAATTTACTTGAAGCTGGGGCGTTTACAAGTGATTCAGCAAGAAGAATTTGATATAGAGTAAGCAGTGATATTACTGCAGGATTTTCAGGTGTTGATAAAGCCTCTATCAAAATTATTAAGACTCACTTATTTATATGAGACTCAATTGACATATCTATGCACTGTGGTGTCTTTTATTTATTATACATATTCTGATATTATTTATTTGATGGAACATGTGTGGTTAGAATCCAAATAAAGATATTTTGAATGCTCCATAAAATTTAAGGTCCAAAATATTTAAATTGAAACCTTTAGGCAAACTTTTATTCCTTAATACTTGAGAAAGATATAGATATACAATAATACTTCGAACTTTATGAAAACATAATATTGTGTCAAATCAGATGAATATGCCCTGGTATTTTAAGCCACTTTGCAACAAATCTGGAATACGTTATTTCTATGACGCAAGATCAAGTTAATCGTTCATGATTTCCATTTCTATCACGATTACCAAATAAATAAGTAAACCTGAATACCAATAGACAGAATCTATTCTACGAATTCTTTATATGATAATTATAACATGGTATACTGTATTCTTTTAAGCACAAAAGTATTTTAAGAATTCAGCGATAATTCGAACGACTAAATAAATTGCTAATTAAATTTTGTCGGTGTTGTTACCAAATCCATTTGCTTACAAAAAATAAAATCGGTTTTTGAAATCAATAAATTCCCATATAAAAATAAATGAAAAATATATGTTTTACGCTTGAACTATCTGTTGGTTTATTCTACAAATATTGCATGAAGAAAATTATTTTTCCAAATATTGTAGTAATTTCTGGAATATTTCTCATTTAAATTATTTTGTGTATTTGTAATATTTGTTCATGCTCGTTTCCAGTTTTCTTATTTTTATTATGCCGTTCGGTCTTTTTCGTAAGAGCAAAGTTGTCTCATGTGCTGTAAATTTGTTTCATTTTTCATTAACTGTTCAACATACTTATTCGATCGGAAATTAAGCTTTTACATATAATGAAGGAATTTGGAAGCCAAGCAATCATAGTAATTCATTTGTTATTGGCTTGACAGGTGTACAATTGCATTCTTGGTCAATTCCGGCGCATACTTCTTTGGATTTATCAATTGGGAATTCTTTATTGGAAAATGACTATTGTTGGGATATAGATGACATTCCCAAATAGGACCTGGCTACGGAATGTGAGTAAGTTGGTAGGACGGCTTCAGATGACCAAATTGGAATACAATCTGTAATGGACCATTCAAAGTACAGTATACCAAGAGAGTATTTATCAAGCTCAAATGAGAGTTTCACAATCGTACCAAAGACAAGAATCCTAACAAAATTTAGCGACCTCGCCAGGGTTCTGTCTAGGGCGAGGTCTACTAGAAGTCAACAATCACGTTGATATCAGGTCCATTGGGATTTTGTCAGCTACCAATCTTATGAGCTAGAACAACACATACGGTTTAGGAATACAAAATTCGTTAAGCCATCAAGTCTTTTGTAGGAGCCAAGGCGTAGTTCGAGTTTCTTCTGGCACCAAGGTGATCCATGAAAAGGTAAATTGAAGAATTTTCAGAAATATTAATTGAGCAACTCAGTGAGACACGGGAACCCAAATGTAACCGGTAAGTGGTGAGATCCGTTTATGTGGAAAACAAAAGGAAGTTGCCGGAATCAACACTGAACAATTTTTCGTTCAAAATGTGTTGAAGAACTTAATTTATCATCGAAGCAGGCGCGGGTAGAAGCGTAACGCGTTCAGATATGGTGGAAAAATATGGCCTCACATTAAATTAACAACTATGGCCCATGTATAGTAGTCCATTGTAGGCCGAAGATATGAAGTTGTTGTCGGGGATATTAAGACAAAAAACTTCAAACAAGTAGAATTTTCTGGTAGTTAATATATATGATACCACAAATGGATCCCAATACCAGAGCTATAGGGATAGATACGTTACTCAAAATCAACGAACTACTGGCTCATTATTGATGAGTTTAAATTATTATTATTCGCCAACCACGCATGGATTGTTAGTTGACCAGGAAAGATAAAAACCACTGTAGTAAGTTTACCACCATAAAACACAATGGCGTAGCACCATGTACAATTTTTTACTAAATATTCCACTGAATGTATAGTAAGAAGTCTGCATGGAGGTGAGCAGAATTAAAATTAAAATTGTTTACATAGGGTCAAACCACATATGATTAAACAAATGTCATATAAAGATGAAAATATTTGTATCAGACTAATATATACAGTAATACATGCGTTAATGACTCACTCTTATAATATTTAAATACAACAACAAATTTAAATTCAGGAAATTATATACAATATGACATGAATTAATGAATTATTCAAACAATATATACATTCACTAATAGTTAATAATGATAGCAATATTGTGTTGCAACGAAGGAAGTCTGACTCGATAATTTGAAAGATTAAGTTACAAAATTGAATGCAGGATTATGTGAAAGTGAGTCAAAACAGTGGCTAGCAATCATGTATTGCTTGAAGATAACTAAATTACTAACACATTTTATAGTATCTTCAAAATAGAATAAAGCAGTTAGCTCAACAAACATTTGTCTGTATAGACTAAGCATTGTACAATGTATAAGAGGTAATTTGTCAAGTATATCTTTTCTATATTATGCAGAGCTTTGTTTATTTCGACATGTGCATGTACGTAATGGGAATGATGCTTATATCAAGATCGCAACCTTGACTTAAATAAGTAATATCACCGCCCGCACAACTACAGATTGCTTAGTTAATACAAGAGATTTTCCGTAATATTTGTTACAAACCACAATTGTCCAGTTCCTCAGTTCAACCACGAAAACTTATTTTCATAATCAAAATTCGAAAGATCATTATGATTACACGTATTTCTAATTCGGTTCATAGCATTTTGAACAACATTTCATAGGGAGTCTCTTCTCTTAACCCTTTTCGGTAATTGATTTTAAATTTTATAAATTATTAAAAATTAAATACGTCATCCCCACCGAAGGAAGTGTGATCTCTGATTGTCCAGACTTAGTTTCTACTTGGAGTATTCATTATTCGAGTCATAAAGACACCCGTCTACTGATACAACTTGAATGATTTCATACAGTAGCAAAAGCTCCTTAACCATAACGTTTGAAGTCATACAAATTGATGTCTTTCAACAGATGTACTGCAGGAGACAGGATTAATGAGTTTCAGACTTTCTTTTATACAGCTTCTATGCGGTTTGACAAACACTTTCCACTAAATTCCACATTGTGTCTGCATATTTCAAGGTCGGCCTAATCAAAAAAGTATACATTTGGAGACGTATATTATTCTATAATATGTTTCTCTTTATTAGCGCCAAACTTCACTTAATGCAGCCAAGAATTCTTCCAACGTGTCTTTCCACAGAAGTTGAAAATTGAATGATTGGGATTAAACCCTTGATTTATTACTCAAGTTTGAACTCAACAATATCACTTCTAACTCCATTATGAAAATAATCATAGCAAAATTACGTCCTATGAATGATTTTTTATGCTTATGATTTTTTAATTAGTCCTAAAGTCTAGTTTTATTGAATATCTGGCCAGAACATGCAAACCTAGTGTTGTGTTACTCTAATATCTTGTTATCAATTGGTTATGAGATTTTTTATGTCATCATAAAATTTGCCTATTCTTTTATTAAGAAACTTATTCTGTAAATTCGCGAACAGAATTATAAATAGAATCGGCTCCAACATTTATCCACACCATACTTCAGTTGTAAGATTTATTAGTCTTGATCGCATATTATTTACTTGAATACTCACGCTTTTATTATATTAATTATATCTAAGTAATGACATGATAATCGGATCAATATTAAATGAGCTAATTTCATTCATATAAACATCATATAATATAGAGTAAAAGGCTTCTGAGATATCAATAGAGACGACTATCATATCCTTAGGGATATAATGTTGGCAATTATTGATCCATTTTTCGTAGCACCATGTTAGCATTTATCAAAGTCTGTCGGCAAAATGGAGTCCTAATGATTTAGTATAAGTTGTTTATTTATCTGCAAAAATGAAGGGGTGGTTAAGATAAGCCTATAATCATTGGCATTGGTTGGCCAAACTTGAGGCCACAGCTTGACGTCTATTGTTTTAATACTAAGGGTATTGTAACATCACTCAATATTTTCTTTAAATACACACAATGAATTCAAAAAGTTAAAGGCAATAGAAGTAATTTTTGAATCAATATCTTAGAACTGTAATTTTTCATTTTAAATTTTACTTTTAACATTTATTGTATTAGTGAAAAAAATTTTTAGTTTCCAGCTATCCGAAATATCAATAAGTTTAATAATATAGGCTTCGTTCTGTGCATTAAAAAATTAAATGACTAAATAATTCCCCTATTCAAAAAAAAATTGTTATCCATTTTATCAATGTGTAGTATCAGATTTAATTTTTCCTTGTATTTATTGTAGTCAATCAGAAGTTTGAATCCTAACCAAGGGTTGCACTTTGGATTAGCCAAGATAATATTTCCTGATCAGTAACGGGTTACTAATAGTATTAAATAAATTTCCTCATCAATCAAGTCTAATCTATTTTTAATACTGCTAATTGAACTATATTTTGCAGTATTATCCCGTTCAATTATGAATTCACCTAATTTTCTATCAATCTGTTTTGTATAAGACATCAGTAAAATTGCCCGTATCAAATAAATTCTGGAGTAATGTAGAAACATGAAAGGAAAAAACATTAGTATTTATATTAATAAACAAACATAATCAAATGAATCAATTAACTTTCCAAGAGGCACTAATTCGACTCTGGAACATTTATATCTCTGAAACTCTGAACATTCTAGCACAAATGTTTCAATTTAAAAATAATCAGTTGATGGTCCAGTTTCTCAATGTAACTAACAACCCCGTAACCGCACTAATAAGCCGTTTATGTCTCCACAGGGTCATAGACTAAGCCTTTTCAACTTATAGTTGCTTCATTTATTAGTTACACTGAATCATGATTATCAACTAGGTTGCTTATTTTACAGCAACAATGTTATAGACATAGTCATCCAATACATCCATTATCAGAAAGAGTACCTTCGTATAAGCTTGTATACGACGAGCAAAAACCGCAATTAGGATGAAGGCAAAGATTTTTATTTATACAATGCCAATAGAAGCATTAAAACCATTGTTTTGAGATAGTTTGCATAAGCAATATCTAGCCATTTCGAATTCATGATTCTTAATGTACGCATATAGCCGGTTCGGTCAAAATTTTAAAATAAAATTATTGTTCAATGTATTGTCGTACTCAACGTGCACCAATGATTATATACTAATCTCTATTATCCCTCCATTTTTTGAAGGTAATAGAACGACTGATACTAGATCATTTATAATTTATGTTGCCGTTTGATTTTGATACAAGACAACATGGCTTTACGAAAGATCGATCGACAATTACCAATATGCTTTCTATGTGGAAACATGTAATTACGCTGGATGATAAAAATTAAGATGCATCAACTGTCTTTATAGATATTTCAACTATTCTTGACTCTATATATTTTGATGCTATTTGGAAGGCGAATAATTCAATGAAAATTTATCCGAATATTTTTAGATTACTCAGATACTATTTATATAATAGAAGAATGAGTATTCAAGTAAATGATTTGAGATCAAAACCGCAAAAATTAAGAAGTGGAATTCCACAAGTATCAAGCTTGGTGTCAATTTTATTTAAAATCCTATTTGCACATTTGGAAACTAAGATCTTTAACGGTCGAGTTTGAAAATTTGCTAATGATTAAAAAATTATATTTCCAATAGATCCTAAAAATATCGAGTTTTCAAAAAATAATGTGACTCTTGATTTCTATGACCTAAGTAGGTATTTGATAATATAAGGGCTGAGAATAAACAGTAAGAAGACGAAAGCATTAAAAATAGATAATAGAACACAATTTAATTATGTTTATTTTCATGATGTTGTTATTAATGATAATTTTGAGATTAAACTTCACCAAGAAATTGAGGATTTAGGCATAACTATTCAATGTACAGCTACTGCTGAGAGATATATTGAAAGGACAGCAATGTCATAGCATTTTGTACTTTAATTAATTTTTTTTAAATCTGAGATTTAACAGTTAGATACTTTTTGTGGGGGAGATCTAATACATATGCCATTGTGTATTAGGTGTTGCGCATTTAATAACAAATTAGTCCAAATATTAACAGAAGGATAAAACAAAGGCAGCACGAACGGAAAACATAATCTCGTGCACATTTGTTTAGTGCTTACTGGCGATTCATCAGTAGGAGCCGGTATTACGCCCTTTAACCACTATATATTTGGGTAAGGAATGTGGGAAAATAGGACGGTACAATTTCCTAAACGAAAGTGTATACCTGCAGTAGTAAATCCAACTTCATATAAAGTCTTTGACAATGCAACTTCAAAGCCAACTCCCTTTATATAATATATACAGAGTCTGTTGAAGGTACCAACAATATGAATATAGTTTCAATACCCGATACCAATATTGTGGTATCGAAAATGCTGTTTTCTGAGTCGGTACATGATACCAACACAATGGATTTCAATGTATGATAAAGTTCACCAAAATTGAGAATTACAACTATTTCCAGCAAATTCATACATACTACCATTGATCGATGTCAGTTTTTGGTACCATGTCCCTTTTGGTATCACAATGTTGGTATCGGGTACTGGTACAATAGCCATAGTGTTGGTACCCTTTAAAAATTCATTCTATACATTATATATAGTAAGTTTGCTTTGAGGTCGCATTGTCTAAGACTTTATATAAAGTAAGCTTCACTACTGCAGGTTTACACAGTCGTATAGAGGATTTTACCTTCCTATTTTCCCATATTCCTTACCCAATTATATAGTTGGTAAAGGGCGTAATGCCAGCTCTTACTGTTGATTCGTCAGTAAGCACGAAATGAATGTGCACGATATTATTATTTGTTATTAGGTGCTTGAACCCTAATAAAAAAATGAATTATTTGTTAATTTGATATTTAATCAACAAAGCTTAAGCCATATTAAGGATGTTGACTTCACCTATATTGGTTGGGTCGTTTATGCGGATTCCGTCCGAATTTATTATTTGTGTACCATCCAGCCGAGACTTAACAATCCCTATCTTGGCAGTCAAGGTGTTCATTTGTGCAGCTAATAATTTTGTTAAGTTTTACAATCCGCCAGAAGCCATATTATTTAACTGAACACAAATATTTTATTTTTTATCAATTATTTTGCTCAAATAAACCAGAACCATTTAGTAAAACAAAAATAAAAATATCATTACTTCCTGTTCACTTCTGCGCCTTGCAAGCCGCTTCCATCATTGACATTCTTCAGTGTCATGTGCTTGACCTTCGCGAACATGAAATTGTCGCCGAGACATAGGCGAGTTTTTGTAGGTCGTCTTACATAGGCTTGTTGCTGTATGGCGCCTACATATTCAATTAAGAGTTTTAGGTGCTCCTGAATTTCCGCTATGGTGCAGCGCCCATGGGATCTTGGGATAACGGGTTCAACTGTCATTCCAATATGCCGTCCATATACCACGAGTTTGGATCAAATCATGTAGCTACTGATATTTTAACTGGCATGGCCCGCTCGACCAAATGTAATATGCCTCTCTTGATGCCGGGCTCTCGTGGTACCAACATTGCAATACCTCTTTCATTGTCCAGTGTGCTTGATCGGCCGTCGCTTTGGTCTGTCGATGGTAAGTGGCTGTGTGGGAATGTTTTATGTCACGGTCCTTGCACCATTGCATCGACTCAAACTGTGCACACATCGGGAAAACTTATCGACTATGGAAAACACATAGGCTACTCCGCAACGAGCTACCGACAGCAGATCTATCAGGTCAATATGCAGAAATTGGTTCCGTACAGTGACATTGAAAGCAATCGACATTATCTACTCGCTTCTTCTTGGCTTACAACGCTGAAATGTAGTGCACTGTTGACAATAGTTACAAATTTCTTTGACATACCAGACAAATACATTCTTGACATCAATGTCACAATGAGTCGCCCAGCACCGGGATGTCCAAACTTTTCATGCTAGAAGGCGATCAATTCTGTTCGTATAGACTCCGGCACAAACCATGCACTTATGTTCCTTCTTTTCGCACAAAAATATCATTTTTCTGGCTCAAAGCTTAATATGGTGCGGACACCACCGTGCCGTTTTTTAACTGATTGACTATTTCCTGGCATGTGACATCATTTCCCTGTTCTTCAGAAGCTATTATGAGTGGCAAAACTCGCACAGAGGAAATTATGTTGAGCGCATTATCTGCCGCATTCTCGATACCGGCTCTATGATGAATTGATAACTCGTATTCCTCGTCCTCTTAGATGGTTCGGTGCACTCGTCTCTTGCGCATTTTTGTTGGTAAAGACGTATTTATGTCCACCGATGACAAAATATCTAACTTTTCGTAGTGCTCATTGTATGGCTATTTATTTCTTTTTTGTGACGTTATAGTTTTGATCCGCCTTAGTGAATATGCGACTTATATATTTACCCTATTCCAATATCTGACACGTCTGTAATAATTGATATACTACCTACCAGTAAAGCCAAAATAGTTGCGTCTATAAATTTCCGTTTGCATATGATAAACACTTCTTGAGCCTTGACCGTCCAACGAAGCTGTACCTTGGCACTAGGTAAATTGGACAAGGGTCGTAGTAGGCACCGGCTAGTCCTTTATAGGCTGCAAATTCGAATTTAACGGCAAACAGCTTTCTAATGAGACTGAGTGGCCCAGGAACCGCACTTGCCGACATTTCTGAACTCTTTCTGGATTAAAATGTAATCGCCATTCTACAGCTTTGAAAAATATATTCTGTAGTCTAATACGTAATTGGTGATCAGTAGTGGCAGATATATTTACATCATCAATGTAAGCTTCTGCATATGGTAAGTCGGACACGAAAGACTCCATCATTCTCTAGAACACTTTCGGTGCAGTCTTAAGATCAAATGGTACCTGAGAGAATTGGAAATTACCTTAGGGTACCTGCACCGCCAACTTCCGTCGGCCTTCGGTCCACTTGCCAATTTGCCAAAATCGCAGTTTAAGGTGAAGCACGGAAAATCATTTGCCTCCCGCTAGCTGTAGAAAAAGATCACACAGAGTCCAATGGAATATGAGTCAGATTTAATCACAGTATTTAATTGCCGGAAATCTGCCGCCGGTCGAAGCGAACCATCCTTTTTTGTAACGTAAAATATAGAAGTAATAAAAACAGATGAATATGGTTCAAAAACGCCGGTTTCTTTCATCTCTTGTGTTGTTCGAGTCGCTACTTCTAATTACTTTGGAGGAGCACCATTTGAACGTCGCGTCTGTGCGCGGGAATATGCATCCATTTCTAAGGCAAAGGGCGTGGAGTGTCCATATGCGGCGGGGATTCGGTCACCACTGCGCCGGTAGCTGTGGAACTGTTGCCCGGCCTCTGGACGCCCACCTCCTGGTGCTGTTTTGGGACGGTGGTCGACGCTGGTCACGCCTGCTCTGGTCGCGTCTATAGTGGACGGCATCGACCGAGGCCGAATCTGGCTTGACTGTGAGAGTAACGAGCAGACTAATGAGGCGCTCATTGATGACATTAGTTCGGGCTGATGATGATGTAGATTGAGGCTCGGACAGGCGTGAAGCGATGCAACCTGGCTCTGAGGCAGGTGAGCTGCAGTGGTGTTTCTTCCACCACTTGTCTAGACGTGCCGGCAGTACGTCGTTTTGCACTTCAACGGATTTGCGCAGAAACGTGGCCATCTCTTGGAGTGCCGGGAAAAGCTTCTGAGTAAATAGTCGCATCAAGATTTCCTTAGAAGGAATGAATTCAGAGGCTTTCAGCTCCATCTCCCTAATAGCTCGCAAGGCGAGCGGCTACCTAGGAACATATGGCTCCTCAATTCTGTAAGCCGGTCTTCTCGATCTGGTGTCAGGCGCTTCTTTACGGCGCGTTGCTTGCTCTGCCATGGCTCCGAACTTGTTCCCTCAGTATATTGATGCAGTATATCTTCAAGTCCGCGTCTGAAAGACAGTGGAATTGTCTCCCAAGCCCTCAAAAATATTGAGCCCTCGTCTGTTATATTGGACACCTTGGCCAATTAAGTAACATTGTCGATCCACTCGTCAAGGTAGTCTGGATCGAATTGGCATATCTTATACTGGGTACATGTGGTGCGGCTTGTTGCTAGGCTCGCCACTGGGCTTCCTGCATTTCCTGAGCAGGACTTCATCTTGTGTGTGTCTGCTGTTGAGTATAGATGGCAGTGTTACATCGTCCTCGCCCGTCATCGTGTGGCTGTCTTCGAGAATTGTAATCTCGAGAGAGTGTTTCGCTGTGACTTGTGGCTCAGGATTTGATGTCTTGTGTGTTTTCGCTGCTTTTCCGGATTCATTCGTCCATGGCATTCATCCGAAGTGCTTGGGCTACTGGAAGTACTAGCACCTGATTGATATTCTCATAAGCTAGAGTTGCTGATTAATTATATATTGGCTGTGAGTTCGACAAAACGGGACACCATTTATGTAGGAGGTTTTGTTGCGATGCTCTACCATTCCTACATATGCTTGGTAGCAGCTGTTGAGATCCGTGCTTATGATTAGTCCCTGACCTGTTTCGGATGGGTGATGTGAGAAGGCTAAATCAAATCATCATAAATTTATTGAACACAATGTTGCAAAGCAAATTAAAATTCACTGTAAATCAAAAAAGACTGTGCTCTAGACGGCTGATAAAAGACATAATAGTAATTTCAACAGCAAGTTGACTGCTCTAGCGCGAAAGCAACTTGCTTCGAGCCATCATACGTGGGGCGGCCAACAATCTTGGGGTGCTCAACATCTACTGCCGCAGAGAAGGCTGACCCCAGCAGTTTTCCGACCCTTCAATGGGCGGATCCCCCTGAGTTGTTGAGGGTGACCGCACCCACTTGAACGTCGCGTCTGTGCGCGGGTATGTGCAGCCATTTCTGACACAATAGCGTGTGGAGTGGCTATAGCTGCGGTGACACCACTCCACCAGTAGCTGTGGAACTGTGGCCCGGCCTCTGGACGTCGACCTCCTGGAGCTGTTTCGGGACGGTGGTCGACGCTGGTCACGCCTGTTCTGGTCGCGTCTATAGTGGACAGCATCGACTGAGGCCAAATTTAGCCTGATGTCAAGGCTCTCGCGCAGGCTGATGATGCGTTCATTGGTGACATCTATTCGGGCTGATGATGATGTGGATTGAGACTCGGACAGTCGTGAGGTGATGTAACCTTGCTCTGAGGCAGGTGAGCTGCAGTGGTGTTTCTTCCACCACTTGTCTAGACGTGCCGGCAGTACATCGTCTTGCACTTCGAAGGATTCGCGCAGAAACGTGGCCATCTCTTGGAGTGCCGGAGGAAGCTTCTTAATGATTAGTCGGATTAAGATTTCCTTGGGTAGATTGAATTCAGAGGCTTTCTGCTCCATCTCCCTAAATAGCTCGGAAGACGTGCGGCTACCTAAGGACATCTGGCTCATCAATTCTGTAAGCCTGTCTTCCCGATCTGGTGTCAGGCGCTGCTTGACGGCGCGATGAAGGCTCTGCCATGGCTTTGAACATGTTCCCTCGGTATTTTGACACAGGACATCATTTAGTTTGCGTCTGAAAGACATTGGGATTGTCTCCCAAGCCCTCAAAAATATTGAGCCCTCGTCTGCTATATTGGACACCTTGGCCAATAAAGTAACGTCGTCGATCCACTTGTCAAGGTAGTCTGGATTGAATTGGCATATCTTGCACTGGGTCCATGTGGTGATGAGACTTGTTGCTGGGCTCACCACTGGGTTTTCTACATTTCCTGATCTGGAAGTCATCTTGTGTGTGTGCTGTCGAGTATAGATGGCAGAGTTACATCGTCCTCACCCGTCATCGTGTGGCTGTCTTCGAGAATTGTGATCTCGAGAGGGTGGTTCGTTGTGATTTATGGCTCAGTATTTGTTTTCTTGTGTGTTTTCTCTTCTTTACCGGATTCACTCTTTCGTGGCATTCATCCGAAGTGCTTGGACTAGCGGAAGGACTAGCGTCTGCTTGATATTCTCATAGGCTAGATGCTGATTAATTATTTATTGACTGTGAGTTCGGCAAAACGGGGCACCATTTTTGTAGGAGGTTTTGAAGTTATTGTAAGAGGTTTTGCGTGATAGCCATCTATTTAGTGATGCTGTACCTGCCTGGTAGCTGCTGTTTAGATCCGTGCTTATGGGTGATGTGAGAAGGCTAAGTCGAGTCAATATACATTTATTGAACACAATGTTGCAAAGCAAATTAAAATTCACTGTTAATCCAAATAGTCCGTGCTCTAGACGGCAACAAATAATACATTGTAAACACAAATTATTGTCTCGTATAAAAGTAGTCACAATAAACACAATAAATAAATCCAGAATGTCTCGGCAGAATTGACATTTTTGTGTGAATGAGAAATTATTCAAAATATATAAATCCAGAATGTCTTGGCTGAATCGTTATTAATTTTATGTTAATGATTGAAAGAGAAAAGAAAATATAAATCCAAAATGTCTTAGCAGAGTTGTTGATACACATAAAATACATAAATCCTGGCATTGATCGTTATGTCACATAAATCCACTGCATGTTACCGGCGTTTTGCGCGCGGGTGTGTTTTATTGTTAAAAAGCCTATTAACTACAATTAAATTTGCAGTTTAAGAAATCTCAATTAAAACTGCTTGAATCTAACAGAGATTGCTGCTAAAATCACAGTTAAGAAACATATTTGTAAAATCAGAATTAGCATATGTGACCTTAAGGAGAACTATATTTTGCGAAATTGGGTTAGTTTGTAATGCGAAGCCGCGCGTTACAATAGAACGAAATTTTAGAGATCTTGAAAACGAATATCCACGTCAATTAACCGAAGCAAATTTGAGACCCTTCCCGAAAAGTAAATCAAGAATAATATTTCCTTCGAAAACTTCAATACTTTATTAACCAAGTGTCTCAAGCCAGAACAGCGCAGTAAAGCGTACCACGTAACGCAAAATCTCAACAAGACTCTATTATATCAAATCACCAAAGTCAAGTCAAAATCTTTGACAAAGTGAACAAAGAAAAATTCTAAAACTTTACAATATTTTTTGAAAAGAAAACATTGTTTTATTAAAACAGTGATAACATCAAATCTTCAAAAATAAAATTTTATTTATTATTATATGAGGAGTTAATTGATCTCGAACAAATCAATTAACCTAAACAGGGTCATTGATATTGTGATTTGCAAGACAAAAAATAATCACATATTATACTGGAAAATCAAAACCTATAATTTTGTGCTAGACTTTGGCCACGATAAAGTTGTGATAAACTTTGCTTTGTAAACCTATATTAATAGAACGACACTGACAACTGTAGGTGGGGATATGCTTACCCGTGACTTTTGTGAGCAATAACCTTAAAAATATCTAGGCATTGTGTACTTCCTTGAGAACATAATATACTGAATTGGTGTCTACGATAAAATCTTTTCCGGTTTTTAAATAAAGAAGTTGCAAAAAATTATTGGATTATTTATTCGGATCATATATGCAACAAGTTGTTCATTTGTAATTACTTTATCGGCCACACTGTCTTCGAAGTTGATCCTACTTGTACAAAAATAATCAACAATATCTGAAGCAAAAGGCTTTGAAATGCTGATTCTCTACTTTGTATTTTAAGATTGTGCACTGCTGCATTGTTCTGACCTGCGGTTAGCCATAAAAGGAAACCGGCAACCACTTGGTAAAATTTTCGAATAGTGCAGGAAATGTCAACAAGGATAAAAATACTTTCGATTATTATAGCCCCAATTTTTAGAAGAAAGACGACTAGATGTTAAAGAGGATTTGGATTTTTGATTGTATTTATATGTTCAATTTAAACAGAAAGCTGATCCACGGTTTTATTAATTTCTGCGGTACCCTGATGAGTCCTTCAATGATATGCACTGAGCTAAGATAAGTTTGCCAGTATTAATGGTTGTAAATAGCCTATAGCAGAACAAATCGCTTATGGTGAGCTAAAAATAAAAACTCTAATAATAACCTTTCCTGTCTTGAGATTTAAAATGCTAGTAGCGGTGTGTTTACTCAAAACTGCTTCCATAGAATTATTTAACGGAATTAGGAGCTAAATTTCCGTTGCTATATAAGTTTTTAAAGTTGAATTTGGAAATGTACTCAATATATGCTACCATATATTTAACTGACGGTGATTTAAGCTGCAACTATTGCCATGAAAAAATTTCACAGACTTGACCATAAACTGTTACCAAGCTGTTGAATTGATTTGTCTACATGACTTGTAAATTTACTGTGCAAGAAATCGAAACTTTTTCATGGATTTATTATGTTGAAAGCTATTGAATTAAAAATCAAATGAAGAATAAGTAGTCTTACTTATTTATATGTAATCTTCTGCTTTGAGATCATGTTACACATAAGTTCAACATTGCAATATCAGTTGTATGTGCTAATAAAAGAGAAGAGGAAAAGAAGAGAAGGAATACCTAACGTTTGTGCTCTAAAAATAAAACAGTAGTTTTAATAATGAACAGAATAGTATTGACCATATGCCTCGTTAACATGGTGGCTTCTCGATGGTCGTTTTCTCAATCAATTTTTCGCTCTGAGGTAGCTTGACTAGACACATGCACATTTTTCAGTTTGCTAGCATGTAATAGTTGTATTCCAATTCATTATAACGGTCTAGGCAATAATCTTCATTTGTAGGGATTGCTTTAGTATAATTTGGAGAATACGGCAGATACTATATCGTTTTACTGCCGGTGAGCACTCAATTTGTAATAGTAAATCCAGAAGCTTATTATGTCTTTTTTATAAATTATGTTTAGATAAATGAACAGTCCACGTTCAATATAAACGAAGATATATATTAGTCCAAAATGTTAAAGAAAGTTAAAATTATCAAGCCCCATGTTAAATTGTTCATAGACACGTTTCCCATTTTTTGAAAATTTAGGACGAATTCATATATATTTGAGAAATGATTTCCCCAATTTATAGAATATCATCAAAGAGTAATATATTATTACCGAACAATAAGAAGATTGGTTTAGATGTGTTGATTTGAAGTGCAATATTTTGGGATATACCGTGGAAGCTTTGAAAAATCATCTTTAACATTTAGCAAAAATTTAGCTATACTTCTTGAGATTGTAATATAAACTAGTGTTTTGTCGTCAGTGTATTTAATAGCTTTACAGGTTTAATTGTATATTCATAAAAAGAAATGAAAAATTGAAGAAAAGTGATGTTCATTTTTAAACTAGCGGAACTCCATGACTGATGGGCAGTGGAAGAAATGGTATTCAGTCCAGTGTGATGACGGATTGTGCATTTTATAATTGATTAGAGATGAAATATTATGTTCGTGAATAAATTTAGGTTCACAAGTTTCCCAAATATTGCGTGTAAATTTAATGTTTTAAAAGCTCAGAGATGTCTAGAAATATAATTATTTCGTTGTTTCATCTAGGAGTGTGGTCATGTGTGTCGTGCATGATTGATTTCGAAAGAAACCGCGTTCATGTGGCATCTTCGAATTGAAACAGCTGTTTAATTAGTTCATAGATAATATTTCCAGCAATTGGGTGAGTGCATGTCGGTTAGTTATTGGTCTTAAATCTTTGATTTGAAATGTTTAAAATGTAACTGCTTCATTTCAACCAGGATGTCTTGGGACATTTGAAAATTGTTGTAACTATAGACCAATATTTTCTGTGAGTTAATTAACTGAAGCAGCGTGCAGACAGATGCGCTAGATGGGTCGATTTTGTGCTAAGATATTATGGATTGCATGGCTTTCACTATTATATTCTGAGATTTTTTCGATCTTCAGAAAGATTAGGTGATTGCACTAAGATAACACTTTTGGAAACTATTATACGTTCAATGACTTTGCATTATTAAAACAATTTATAAAATGTAAAATAACAAAAGTTAAACTGCTTCTGTGGCGCAGTCACCAATTTTGACGATCCAACAAGAGTTTTTCAGCGTTATGAACAAATCTTTTAGAGTAAACCGTACTGTTGACGATTCTAAATAGATCCAGGGAGATATTCAGCGGCTAGTGCCATGATGAATTATATTACCATAGCAAAGGCGGATGTCCAGAATTCCTTTACGCGTTTTTCTACGTTTGTCCTATTCATGGTTTAATGATCTTTTGGTTAGGTTTATGTAGTGTAAACCAGTAGATCTGAAGAAAGAGGATGTGGCAGTGGAATTAGTCATACTGTAACACGCGGCCTCGCGTTACAACCCAACGATGTTCGATTTTGACAAATGCATTGCTCTTTATAATCAAATAATCTAACTCTGTTCTTACACAATATTTCTCTTAACTGTGATTTTAGAAACAATCTCTGTTAGTTTCAAGCAGTTTTAATTGAGATTTGTTGAACTGCAAATTTATTTGTAATTAATAGGGTTGTTTATGAAATATACAGAACCGCGCGCGATACGCATGGAACACGCGGTGGACTATTGTGTCACAGTGGATTTATTTCGCTCAGTTGGATTATTCGCAGTCAACGCGAGGAATTTAATGTTCAAATTTAACTATGCCTATCCGAATTTCAGAGAATAATGGATTATTATAATGACAAAAGTTAAAAACATAGCAAACAGTGTACTAATTATTTGTGAATTTTTGTCATTGAAGTCTTTACACAAATTTTATCCATTTATGTTCAGTGACAACTTTTAACAGTTACTATCTTCACATCATCATGTATTTTCAATCGGTTGCATATATTCATTTCACTTCAGACATTTGTGAAAGAATAATTGCTTGTGTGTAAGACATGCAAATTTATAAACAGCGTTCATTTTGCTACCGTCTAGTGCATGGACAATTTAGTTTGACTGTGACTGGTGTTTAAGACATTCATTTGTGTTAAAATTTGATTTTATTGCCGTCTAGAGCACGGTCAATTTGGATTACTTATGATGTTATTTACAATACATATGTGATCATTCGCATTGGTCTCCTCTCATCACCCATCGGGAAAAAGCCGGGGATTAATCATGTGCACGGATCTCTGCAGCCACTACCAAACTAATGTAGGGAAGAATTAATCTGGCAAAAGTCTCCTACAATACTGTGCTAGTAAAAACGCAAATAAGACCTGAGCACATATAATCAGTGCAGCAGAAAGGCGACGGCAATTGCATGCAACGAGCAGGAGAGAGTTTGTTCCGTAGGAAACACCTTGTTATTATATAGGTGTAGGTCGCATGTGAAAGTTTTATTGATAGCACGCTGTCTCATTTGTGCAATGTTGTTCATTTAAATTGTCTATTTTATTTCAAAATAATTGATAAGATTTGAGCGAAATAAATTTAAACTTAACAGGCCTTTGTAGAGGCTCTATCTCTATTAACTAATGAGAGCCCCATAGACACAAAATCTGTATCAACTTTAGTACGTCTAAAGGAGTTTTTTTCAACATATCTAATAAGTTCATACATGCGACACCTAATATCATACTATTAGTGTCCTCAAAATGACGATGACTCTCCATGGTAATCGCAGCCGTAGATACTTATTTAACCAAGCAATAGGCGAAGGACTTTGTATCTTATACACAAAACTGCACACCAAATGCTTGACCTGGAAGGAGATACGACACAAAAAACGGAATAGTTAAATCACTTGTTCCTGAAAGATCCCAAAACGCACAAATGAAAGCGGAAACTCGTTTTAACAGTAATATTTTGTAAGGATATAAAATGGTAAATTCGGTAGGAGAAACAAGATGGCTGCTACAAGTATTCAGAGGATCATGCACGCCTGACACATAATACAGAAAACTGAATAATTCTCCATGTCACAGATACTTCGTAACTTTTTAGTCCCTGCAATAAATGAGAGGATTTGATTACAGAATAAAATTTGCTGTAACGTCTCAGACCAATTCATCGATATGTCGTCAAAATTAAATTTTAAATTTAATACGCTAGATCAAAGGTAACGTGCAAAATAACGTTGAAAAATTAAGTGCGACATCGGTTCTACATATAATTACCACGCAACATAATCTGTTCTTTAAGCTACGTTTGATTGCTGTCGCCTTATTTGCTGCACTGAATATATGTACCAACTGTTCTGCTTGCGTTTATCGAGCTGTGTCGCTTACTCAGCTAGTATTCAGTCACGCCAATCTTCTTAGTGCTGCGCATCCAGTCATATGTAATCTAATACTCGGATTCTACTTGTACCAACCATCGCCGTGTTGCTGCAGACATTCAATAAGACCAGCCAAAACCTTCGAACATCAGATAACAAAATTTTCTTCGTTAACTCTATCTATTAATGTTAATCTACTTTAAGGATCTACAATTAACGGAGTGGTGAGGGGACACCACTTGTACCAAATTCCCAAGAAACTCCATGAAATGTCACTGGAGCCGGCTTATCCTCCAAAAGGAGTCATCCGCAGTAATTAACGGACAGGACAAACAGAACTGTTGTCTAGAAGAAATTCTGAACATCAACACGCAGCTGATACACAAAATCGCTCACGGCATTTGCCGTTGGATATTTCCAGGCCCTGTTAAGAGCCACTCGCAGTAACCGCATTGTCCATATCCTTATTAGTCTTTTAGTAACGTTGCAGGGCATTTCATTTAGCTAGGCCATTACATTGCGCAGCAATATGTAAGCTTAGTAAACAAATCTGTAAACTATGCCTTATAAAAGGTTAATAGTATTTTTTGTCAAAGGAAATATTGGCCAATACACCTGTAAATGCTCCGGCTGGAAGTATGTGCCGTACGACTTTATAAAAAGACAAGACGGATTCTAAGGTGCAGTGACTGTGAATGGCCCTAAACAGGGCCAGAAAAGCGATCTCCGTCATGTGCGGTGTAAGTTTATAAATGTTGCAGAGGCAATAGTGTCTAGAAATTCTTCTAGACACTTTCCCTTTCCAGTTTGTCGGCCAGTGTTCTTTTGTGTAGATGCACCGGACTAAGTAGAATTATTGAAGCCGGATGTCTTAGATGCTGTTCAAAGATTTATAATTGTCTTGTTGAATGTCTGCGGCAACACCAAGGTGATTGGCACACGTAGAAATCCGATTAATCGAATTTCGATTACGTATGACGACTTGTGCTGCAACAAGAAAATTGGCGTGAATGAAAACTATGCGATGAGATGACAGTCCAGAAGTCGGCGTAAGTAGACAGTCAAGAGAAGAAAACGACAGCAATCACAACTAGTCATTCATAATCGATTATGTATTAAACGGATTTCTATGTATGCCAGCGGCCACGGTGTTGCCGCAGATCTTCAACAAGACAATTCTGAGCTTTCCAACAGCACCTCACCTCTCTGATTTCGACCACTATACTTATTCCGGTGCATCCCACCGAAAAAGGACCAGTCAAACAGCTGGAGCACACAACAAGTTTCTAGTAATACTTCTAGACACAACATATTCATCTCCAGAGACAAGACTTTTCTGCAAAGAAAATTGTCAGCGGCAAAAAAGGTAAAGAAGAATTTAGATCAGAAATCAAGTCATCCGGAACAAGTTACAATAAAGGGTGTGTCAATCGATTCTAAAATTGCAAAAAACGGGGTTTCATTAATGAATGTTGTGGACAGCGGACAGCTACGAACTATAGCTACGGTACCCAACAAACGAAGTATAAGGAAACTACAAAAGTTAAATCAGTAACTATTGAAGACTGTAAAGATGAGTTGGGTTGTTCATATACTTTATTTTATGCTAATTGTAGAAGTGTTAAGAATAAAACTTTTTTGCTGTGTGATTTTATAATAAGTAACAATTTTGACTTTATAATTTTATCTGAGACCTGGCTGAACAAGAACATTGAAAACTATGAATTTGACATTCCTCATTATTCTCTATTTAGGAAAGACAGATCACTGGATAAAAGAGGTGGAGGAGTACTTATTTATAGCAAATCGATATTAAATGCAACAGTGTTACATACTAGCGACTATAATAGTGTCATTGATTTTTTAACTATACAAATAGATAACCTGATTTTAACCGCGGTTTACAGACCGTCTTATGCTAATTTACATGATGATCAAATGTTTACCAATTCCTTTCAATCTATTTTCGACTGCCATGGCTATATTGTTGTGGTAGGAGATTTTAATAATGTGCATAACTGTGAAATAATCAATCTTTTTTCTAATCATGATCTTAAGCAGATTATAAAGGAACCAACTAGAGGTTCGGAATGCTTAGATCATGTATATTTAGAAGTTGAAGCGTTGAACTCGCACAGTTATGATGTTGTAAATTACTTAAAAAAATTGGATCATAAACAAATTATTTTACAATGGAACCTTTTGAGTAGCAAAACACAGAAACCTAATTTTAAAAAAGGCACACGTGCGATGTTCCAGAAACAACTGGAATCTTTTTAGAGAATTAAGCTTATCAATTGATTATGAATGTTTTTTTTATCATGAACAATGACGAATTTGTTTCTTCTGTTTCATTGTTATTATCTGATATATTTAGGGCATCTACATTTACGGATGTTATACCAAAGCGAATCAATAGGAAGTTATGTAAGCAAAGAATCAAACGAGATAATATAATGAAATGTAGTCTTATCAATAGTATTAAAAATATGAGGTTAGATATGATCGATAAAGAAATTAATTCATCACTGCTGATAATCCGTCAAAGATCAGAGAAAATTATTTTGGCCAAACTGAAGAGTAATCCTAGACTAGGATACAAACTCCTCACAGACTACGGTAAATATAAGGAAAAATAAAACCTTATATTACCTGTAGGTAAAACTGAATATGAATTTCTCTGTGAATTGGATGAAGTATTTGGCAACTTGTTATGTAATCCACATAACGAAAGCAATTTAATTGATCTACCGGATCCTTCGGGAAACCAGGATCTAGGACTTGTTATTGACAGTGATGCATTGATAGAATTAATGTTCAAAATAAAATCAAAAAAACAAAAAGATTACCTTGGTATATCGATTGATAACCTACTTCAATTACCTTTAAATTTTATGAATGCGCTCTGCAATTTTATATATAGAATTTTGAAGAATGGGATATTACCAATCGATATACTAACAATAGTAGCTAAACCTATGCCTAAAGTAAGTAAGCCAACGTGTGCCAGTGATTACAGATTATTCTCTATTATCCCTTCGTTTTTGAAGATAATAGAACGATTGATACTTGATCATTTAGAACGTATGATGCCGGTGATTTTGATATATGCCAACATGGCTTTACGAAAGACAGGTCGACAACTACTAATATGCTCTCTATGTGGAAACATGAAATAACATTAGATGAGAAAATGTTAGATGCATTAATTGTATTCATAGATATCTCAAAAGCTTTTGACTCTATATCTTTTAATGCTATTTTGAAAGCGATTAATTTATTGAATATTGATCCGAATATTTTTAGATTACTTAGATACAATTTATATAATCGAAGAATGAGTATTCAAGTAAACGATTTGATATCTAAATCGAAAAGGGTAACAAGTGGAGTTCCACAGGGATCAAGTTTGGGGCCAATTTTATTTAAAATTTTATTTGCACATTTGGAAACTAAAATCCCTAACGGTCGAGTTTGCAAATTCGCTGACGATTTAAAAATAATCTTTCCAATTGATCCAAAAAATGTCGAATTCTCCAAAAATAATGTGACACTAGATTTATATGATTTAAGTAGATATTTGTTAACACTAGGGCTGATAATAAACAGTTAAAAGACGAGAGCTTTAAAAATAGGTAACAGAACAGATTTTAATTATTATTATAATCAAGGTTGCGGTCTTGATATAAACACCTGACCCATTAATTACTTACATATGTCAATATAAACTAAGAATTGTATAGTGTAGAAAAGGCAATTCATCCAGTAGACCGGTTTCGTCCTTATTGGGAACTCATCAAGTACTGGCTAGAATTTGCCGCGGACAGGATACGAACCTGGGCACGTCTGCTTCGGAATCTGGTGCTCTAACCACTGAGCTATCCTGCCGCACACTACACTACACACAATTTCAGGATAGCTCAGTGGTTAGAGCACCAGATTCCGAAGCAGACGTGCCCAGGTTCGTATCCTGTCCGCAGCAAATTCTGGCCAATACTTGATGAGTTCCCAATAAGGACGAAACCGGTCTACTGGATGAATTGCCTTTCCTACACTATACAATTCTTAGTTTATACTGACATATGTAAGTAATTAATGGGTCAGGTGTTTATATCAAGACCACAACCTTGATTATAATAATTGTTATCACCACCCGCGCAACCAATGTTCGTTTAATTATATAAAATTTTCGTTTCAATACCACTTCCCCATGTAATTTGGTGTCTGTTCAGTAATGACAGATTGGGCATGGTTAGTTGGAACTTTGGGTCTAAATGGATGCCATATGAGCTCCACCTAAAGGAAAAAATTGATTAACCAAGTTACATTAGTTAGTATATAACTGAAAATTGTGTGTAGTGTAGTGTGCGCAGGATAGCTCAGTGGTTAGAGCACCAGATTCCGAAGCAGACGTGCCCAGGTTCGTATCCTGTCCGCGGCAAATTCTGGCCAGGACTTGATGAGTTCCCAATAAGGACGAAACCGGTCTACTGGATGAATTGCCTTTTCTACACTATACAATTCTTAGTTTATACTGACTAATGTAAGTAATTAATGGGTCAGGTGTTTATATCAAGACCGCAACCTTGATTATAATAATTGTTATCACCACCCGCGCAACCAATGTTCGTTTAAGATTTTAATTATGTTTATTTTCATGATGCTGAGATTAATGATGTTTTTGAGATTAAACTTATGGAAGAAATTAAGGATTTAGGCATAACTATTCATTGTACGGCTTCTGCTGAGAGACATATTGAAAGGATAGTAGGCAGTGCCAAGAACAGATGGGCATTAATAAATAGAAATATTATATCGCATGAAATAAAATTTAAAATGTTTATAATATGGATTAGACCGATACTAGAATATGCTGCCGCTACTTGGAATCCCTTAACAAAGGGTTTGTCTAATAAGATAGAAGCTGTACAAAGAAAAGTTGTGAAACAAATTAGTCCTATCTCCTGCACTATATACGCCACTAGATTACAGTTTGTATCACTGCATCCTTTATGGTTTCGGAGAATGTGCTATTGCATAAAAGTTTTCCATTTGAACCAGTGGTCTGGTGCCTATATGAATCCCATAAGAAAGAGTCATGAAATTGGAACTAGATCTGGTCATTTTGCAATATCTCCACCATTGGTGGGGAATGTTGCGGGAAAGCTATTCTCTTTTTCAAAAATTTACAAAATTTACAATCAATTGCCAAAGGGGCTTAGAGAAACGCCTCCAACTAAAATGTCTTTTAAATTTTTATCTACCGAACTAGAAAAAGTGTTTAATCCTGCTGATATTTTTAATTTTGATTATGATAAAACTTTCTCATGGTTAAATAAAAGACAGGATTAATTGTTTTTCAGCAACATAATTTCTCGAGATTCTATCTTCAAATTTTGTATTATTAAAACTGAAATGTTATGCATTATATCATCTTGTTAATCAACAATGCACACAATCAATTATTAGTCATGGTTCCCTTTTTTTACAAATGTTATACTCGAATTATAACTTAAATTTTTTTGTAATTTTGATGAAGAATCTATCACTGTTTACAGCTGATCTTTCTGATGCTGATAAATTGTACAGTACTACTAATTGCACATATATATGGGATGCGATATCTTTTTATATTGTACATTTTCTAATTTTATTAGTTGATGGAACATGTGTGGTTTGAATCCAAATAAAGATATTCTATTCTATTCTATTCTACAACACAATTTAACTTTCACGGTATTTGCTGGTGAACGCTTTATCGGTCCTATCAAAGGTCACTCAAGTTACTGCTGTCAGATAATATTCGATTTTTTCTTCTCCTTCTTCTTGTAACTTTTCACGGCTTTTACTTGCAGCCGGGCCGTTCACAATAGTTTCTAAAATCGCAACAATTTAAATACGTAACTTTATTTATTACAATATTTCTCTTAGACTGCTTATATTTGTTATCTGTTCAGCCGAAATTCTGATTGTTGGATAGTCTTGCTCTCTCCTTTTTTGCATTTTAATATTTTATATATTGAATAGTACAAAATTGTTTTATACCTTTGGAAATAATTTGAGAATTATAAGTGACGAATATTTTCGTGATAATTATAACTATTGGCGTTGACTATTTTACTCTATATTTGTATCTCATCATTATTTCCATTATTAGTTTTTCATCGTTTATTTTGGTTTATTAATATATGTGCCAAACAAGATAATTTTCTGATTTCTCTTTATAAGATGCTTTGCCAACATAAACTACTGAAGCCTTCACTAGGTTTATTTTTCTTTGCTTTACCTTGAAGGAACCGAAGTACCGCTGCCTCGAAGTGGTCATCGCATCGTCTCAGACGCTAGCAATATTTATCTCATAGGGGGATTTGTTCAATATGATAGTCACTTAGCTGTGGAGGGAAAGGTTCCAATTTATTTTGTTATGTTTGCAGGTTTGGAGATTTAATCTTATTACAAAAACATGGAATCAGATGTGCTTTCATGAGCTAATGCCAAGCAAATTTTATTTAGCCGCATCTCATGCAGGTATTTGTCATTGTAACTTAAAATAAAATTGCTAATCGCCACACATTTTCTTTTGGCTACGACTTAAGACCCGCAGTTGGTTCCATCTTATCTACTAAGAGACAGGGTTTTGGCCTATTAGCTGATTTACTGAAAGTTACGTAATTTGCGTAGGACTTGTTCCCTTAGTGCATTTCATATTCCAATCTGCGATGAGTCATTCCTATTTACTTGTTGGGAAATTCTAATTATAAAGTAATTTTGGCACGTTACAAATCAAACTCAATTACTGAAATGCCTTAGTATCTTTTATTTGACGAAGGATATTCCTAACGCAAATGTAATTCATTAACGAATTTTTAAATTTTTTTCAACTTGATTGTGATTAACTTACTTTAATGTCAATTCTTAAAATATCAAATTGACACGCCTCTGCAAATAAATCTATTAGGGATCATATTCAATGCGTAGCCCAATGGCAGGCTAAACCTCGTTACTTCTTTAAATTAATCACCTGAATATTGGTCCTAAAACACGCACTTACAATTTATTATGTTCAATTCATTCTTTGTACATAATGAACATATTTCTTGAACTGTTCCTCCCTTAGTCCTGATAAATAGATATGCAGTAGCAGAATTTTAATTCGCATACTCCTTTTTCTAAGTAAATGTATCTTCTTATTAGTCATCTTTTGTGTTTTCCTATTTTTATCCCTGTCCTATACCATTTTTGACTGTGCATATTTGTTCACATTATCTAAGTTTTGCTTTTAATGCAATAAATTTTTAAATTCTTTTTAACAACAAACTAACTGCAAACACAAATCTAATTTTATTTACCCGTTAGCACAATACAACGAAGTTATAACCAGTCACGCGTACTACCGTGTTTCGATCTTCCATGGTCATCATCTAAGCACAACAACAAACTGATTTATGAGAATCTAACTGCAATGTATTTATAAGGCTTGGAAATCGTAAATATTGATCTCATTCCTATTTTGTATTTTTTCATTGGTTTTTATTGGAATGCAGGACATATGGTTTTGGAAGATTTCGACACATTTAAATAATAAAATTATTTGACAAAGGCCAACAGGCCCAACAATTGAAATGATGAAGTACAAATCAAAGATAGGATATGTAGAGTTGAATAAAATTGTGACTAGCAAAGTATTTAACCATAGGGAAGAAAGAAGTTGTGAAAGAGAAGTGCTTTTTTTAACTTCGTGATAGTTGAGCAATTCGTGGTTGCGCTGTGGTAAAATGCTTTTAATTAAGTTTACTCGGTCGCTTTATATGGATAAATTACCGTCAACACTTGTGTAAATAAAATAAGATTGGTGTCTGCTCCAAACTCGCAAACTTTATTTTAAAAATTGTTTTCAATACCTGCGCAAGCATTTTTTGTTTCATTGTTCAACTTATATATGTGTTTTGGAAGCTGTACGACATACGTTCCTGATTGCATATAAATATTGCAGCCGACATTTCTAATCAAAAACAACTTTTCGAACACTAATACGATTCAGAGCTGCATATATGATTTTACATATGTTATATATGTATTTCGACTTGATCTTTGCTTAGCAGTTTACCGTCGTGCCATTGCTTCAGTTGTTTCGCTTGCTTTCCAACGAATAGGTGCATTCTGCAATGCTGCGTTTTGCGTACGCGGATTGTAGCATGCACTAAACGTTTCACAAGGGTCTGATGGATCAACATTTCCACGTATGCATCAGTTTTGTCTTTGATCAGGCTGGGTGCGTATACGCCCCTTTCTTCCATATACTTCAACATCGTTCGTACTACTCATTGGAAATGCGGTGTTACGTAATCTTTGTTTACTGGAAACGTTTCGAAACAACAATTCTCGTTCCATCATAAAACCAATTGTCATATATATATAGAGTATATATATATATGAGGAGAGTATATATATATATACATATAGTATATAGCAGGAAGCAATACTCACAATAGCAGAATTGAGCAAATATGGTAACCTCGTTCCGAAACCATTCTATTTATATTTTTTGACTCACTAATTGTTTTAAACAAATTATTTTACTCAGTTACTAAACTCTGTCTATGCATATGCCTAGCGCACATTAAAAGCCTCACTCAACAACTAAATATATATATCCGCATCTATCTGCAATTAGCAGACCAATCCTTACTTCAGTATAATTGCAGCTATATCAAATTCCCGGTATACATAATCTCATCTCGCGTGCAGAATGTTTTAGCTCCATCCTCAGGCAACTATACACAGCACAATGCTCACAATAGCAGATTTAAGCAAATATGGTAACCCCGTGTTCTGTGCAAACCAGGTTCTATTTATATTTCTTATTTTTTTGCCTCCCGTACCTCAACTGGTTTTAAACATAGAATTTGCCATACCAGTAATCCAAACCCAATATATGCATATTTCTAGCGCAAACGAAAACCCTCACTGAATGGACTATATATATATATATATATGTATATATGATATATATATGCATATATATATATATAAATATAGTATATAAGGTGGAGAAAGAGGATATGGTCTGTTCTGAATCACTGTAACAAGCACAGCAAACGGGCAGAGTGAGTCGACAAGTCAGAAGAATGAGTTGCCTAAAATATTAGGCTTTATTCATCATATAATGCAGATATACATGCTAAAAGACAAAGCAAAACATGTTAGTATACGAACGGTGTGAATATAAATGTGTGTACAAATAAACAATCATATCATTCTCCTCCACTGCGATTTGTAGCGTAGCGTCAGAGTCGGAACAAGACTGTTATAGTAACAATTCAAAGAGGATTGAGAAAACATAGTATTTTAACATTTCCACTTCGTAAGTTATAAGGATGAACACGTTGTTGTTGATTGATAAGGTTTTCGAGATTCTCTGATAGGTCACGAGCATTTGAGTTATCCGTAGATTCACCATTTGCCTTAACATTATCAATATCGGTATCGTCATTATAGGAGGTTTGTTCATCAGCAACAACCGGTTCATTTTCACAGAGTCCCATATTAGTTCCAGATTCATTCATCAGTGCGTCGGAGCCTTTCGGGGCTAATTGACGGATAGATACTGTATCTTTTCCATCAGGAAAACGAACATGCGCATAGTTAGGATTGCAATGAATTAGTTCAACTTCTTCCACAGAGGGTCATATTTAGAAACTCTAGCATTCTTCTTGAGTAAAACTTTGCCAGGAACAGTAAGCCAGGTTGGGAGTGTGGTACCAAAAGTCTACCTTCTATTGTGTCGAAAAAGACGCTCGTGAGGGGTTTCGTTGGTAGATGTGCACAATAATGAACGGATTGAATGTAATGCGTCCAGCAGCACGCATTCCCAGTTTTCAACTG
>JAQBSW010006328.1:0-49433 GCA_029291075.1 Eudiplozoon nipponicum | reverse complement strand
CGTCATGTACTGGCCAGAATTTTCCGTGGACAGGACTCGAACCTGGGCACGTCTGCATTGGAATCTGGTGCTCTAACCACTGAGCCATCCTGCCGAATACTACTCTACACATAATTTTCAGTTATATACTAACTAATGTAACTTGGTTAGTCTATATTTCCTTTAGGTGGAGCTAATATGGCATGATGAGTTCCCAATAAGGAGAAAACCGGTCTACTGGATGAATTGCCTTTTCTACACTATACAATTCTTAGCTTATCCTGACATATGTAAGTAATTAATGGGTCAGGTGTTTATATCAAGACAGCAACCTTGATTATAATAATTTTTATCACCACCCGCGCAACCAATGTTCGTTTAATTATATAAATGACTGGTTTCACCTTGTTCAAATGTGTTGGGCAAATTCCTGGTTTTCTTAATTGCGTAATGACCACTAACGACTTAGCCTTGGAGTCACCTAGATTTCATTCACTAACGTAAAGTAGACTGGATTCTGGCTTGAACCCCATTGTAGCGGTTAGCGCCTGTTGAACCACCACTGCTGGACTAATTTATTAATAAAGAGGCTATTAAAATTGTAACACGTATTGTTAAATTTGTCCTTTCTTTTCCTGAATTTAAAAGGCCTACCAAATAGCCGGCGCAGTTGGCGTTTGTGGTCCCAACATTGAGTACTTGCGCCGTTTAATTAACTTTATGCATTACGAAGTGCCATCGGATGAAGCAGCTAAAGAAGATGCATATCTGGTAAAAATATTTCATAATATTTTTTTAATAATTATTATATATCTATTTGTTTCTATCTTAATATAAGCACCAATCTCATTAAATGTGCACATTTATCAGTATAAACTAAACATTCTATAATGTAGAAAAAGCAACTTATCCAGTAGACAGGTTTCATCCTAAGTGAGAACTCTTCAGTTTCTCTCTAGAAACTTTCCGCAATACTTAAAGAGTTCCCGAAAGGAATAAAATCCAGTCTACTGAATGAATTTCTGTTTCTACATTATACAATGCTATGTTTATACAGACAAATGTACATATTTAATGGGCTTATATTGCTAGTAATAGGATTCAAATAATTGTTATTACCGCTTGCGCAAACAATGACTGTTTAGTATAAAAATGTTAAATTCAATACTAATTCCTCAGATAGTTTGGTGCTTGTTATATAATGAGAAATTGGGAATGACTAGTTTGAACTCTAGGTCCAAAGAGATGTCATATGGATTCAACTTGAATGAAAGTCTAAACAAAATATTTAGTTAGTATATAACTGAAAATTTTGTGTAGTTTTTGGCAGGGTTAGCTTAGTGGATGGAGTATTAAACACTGAAGCAGATGGGTTCGGGTTCGTGATCTATTCTATAAAAACTCTTTTGCAATACCTGAGGAGTTCTGCATTTGAGCGAAACCATTGTGCTGGATAAATAGCTTTTTCTAAAATATACAATGCTTAGTGTATGCAAGTAAATGTATATATATATAAGGATCTGTGATTATATCAAGATCCAAAACTTGTTTTAATAATTGTTATCACCACCTGTGCAACCAGTCACCATTTAATTATAGAATGCTTTTAATTTGTGCAATATTTTAAAATTCGTTGCTCATGTAAATGTTACAGTATTTTTTTTAAATATCCCGTTTCTATCATTTAAGTTACAGAAAATTTTAAATGTTTATATTTGCTTCAATTCTCACCTTTACAGAGGGAGGATGGAGTTTAGCAAATTTTGACATGACATAAGACATTAAACTTTTGAATCTGCCGGATTCGAAATAACAATTCATGAAAAATATATTATTAAATTTTTAGTGTTTAAACAATAAAAATTTTAATTCTGACTTGAATTCATGGTCCAATATCAGTTGCATTAAATAGAATAAGAAAATGGAATTCAATATTAAATAGCTTAAAAATAATTAAAGAAATACTTTATTAGTAACTTAAATAAAAGTATAAATAGGTGTATACATGCATATGTACGAACGAAATTCGTTTCTTCCAGGTTATTTTGATGGTTGAACTGCAAAGAGAAGTTGATACAGATACTAGCTAAGTAATCTAGGACTCGCACACAAAAGAAGACATCAAAATCTGTTTATTATGAGACAACATTTTATAATGTATTTTAATGAATAACAAACGAGGACTGTTAGTGAATAGCATAGATTAATATAACAAAATTTTTCCAGTGTGTGGATACGATTCCTTATGACGCAAAGTGCATATGGAAATACATATATATACGAACAATCAATCAGAAATATTATTAATTTGAATGATCATAATGTCTGAGTATATTAACGTATCGATGACCCCGATTTTTTTATTTATCAACAATATTCATAAAATTAATTTGATTTATTATTGAGTGATCTAAAATAAATGTACATATTAATAAATAATACACTAACACAGCCATTTTATTAAAGTAGTGTAAGACTTGCAGATTTAGCCTGATTATTTGTTTTTTTAACGAGTCTTCACAAAATTCTACATTTACAATACATTATTTTTAGTAAAATTTGATGTGATCTAAAATAAATGTACATATTAATAAATAATACACTAACCTATAGCCATTATATTAGAGTAGTGTAAGACTTGCAGATTTAGCCTGATTATTTGTTTGGTTAATGAGTCTTCTAAAAATTCTACATCTACAATACATTATTTTAAAAAAAATTTGATGTAGGTGGACGAGAAATAAAATTCCTATGAATGCTGTCTTTATGGTGTAAGAATAAAATTTTCAAACTGAGCGAAGGCTCACGTAAAATTTAACTGAAATATTGACGTGAATGATTTGGGTTTGCCAATATATTAAAGCGGAAATCGAAATCACCATTACAACGACTCAGTGTTCCTGAACAGAGCGAAGCAATTTCATAAGATACTTAGATCCGCTGTTATGAACTTTAAAAAAAATATTCTACTACATTTAACAAAAATATATATGTTCGAAAATGAGCGATTTAAATTGCAAAAATGTACGTATTTATTCATTCTTAAATTGCGATGCAAAAGCTCCAGTGACATTGTCGATCGCCTAGATTAATAATCATCATCATCATATACAGACAAGACGGCACCTCGGAGTGCCCGGTATATATATATATATATATATATATATATATATAAAGTATATATATAGCATATAGTATATGCAGCTCAGCAGCTCTGACTGCATATTGTAATCATTATCTATGTAGTAGTGGAGCTAAATCGAATTGCCTGCATTATTTCGTCATCTTAACTATAGGCCTGCAGAAAGGCAGCAAGATGCAGCAAGACTGCATTTCCATCAATGTACAATGTAGCTATACATCAATGGCTGTCTGATCTAATCATCATCATAGTAATTGGTAAGTTGGATAGCTCTGACTACTTGGTTGAATAAATATAGATTTACTAGTTCAGGAAGACAACGCTGACTGAGTGGTTCATTCATCATCATCATATTTTAATGAAGAAATAGATCATTGGATGTAACTAAATTCGTGCAGCTAGAAAACAATAAGGGTCTGGTCGAATCATTATGAAGGCAGTAGTGCACCAGAGTATACTAAATGCTTGGTTTAATCAACATCATTTTAAATGTGCAACTAGCCAGTAATGACTGCGTGGTTGAATAATTATAATTTGAAGTGTGTAGCATGTAAATTCTGACATCCTGACATGATCATGATCTTTGTGATAGTGCAGTTAGACAGCACTGAATACCTCGTTGAAACACTGCCATGGTAATAGAGCACTAGACAAAACTGACTGCCAAGTTAAATCATTATTATTGCTTTAGTGCCGCAACACAGCACTGACAGCCTGCTATAGTCATCATCGTTTCATTTATAATGCATCCAGACATCACTGACTGCTTAGTTGAATACTCATCATTATAATAGAACTATAAAGCAATGCTTTCATGTTTTTACCTTTATAATAGATTTAATGAAGCTAGCTGGCTCCGACTGACTCTATTTTGTAGGGGTATCTTGCGGGGTAGCTATCTAGTTCTTGATGTTTTACCCTTACTACATATAACTGGTAGCAGCTGATGAGATCCGTGCTTATGATCAGTCCCCGGCCTTTTCCCGATGGGTGATGTGAGAAGGCTAACTCGAATGATCACATATGTATGGTACACAATGTTGCATGGAAAATTCATAGTTAGTCCAGATTGACCGTGCTCTAGACGGCAACAAAACGTAATATTGTCAACCAAATTGAATACAATTTAACAATAATTGTTTGCGCGGATGGTGGTAACAATTCTTTAAATCAAGTTTGCGAGCTCGAAGTAAACACCAATCCCATTTTATTTAACCAGTCGTCGATCAAAATAACAAAACTACCGCCAGCCGCAACGCACTGACGAGTTTACGACCTTCCATGATCATCATCAGAGTACGACGGCAAACTGACTATCGAGGATCAAACCGCATTGAATATATATGGAAATCAAAATTGGGCATGCGGCTCTCACCTCTAGCAGTCTCGCATACATTGAACTTGATTTAAAGAATTGTTACCACCACCCGCGCCAACAATTATTGTTAAATTGTATTGCTTATATATGTATATGTGGCGAAAGCTACAAACAGTTAATGTTCGTGAATGCATAGAAATTGTGCACGACATTTCCAGTCAAGTCATATGAGACCGTTAGAGGTGAGAGCCGCATACCAATTTTGATTTCCATATATTCAATGCGGTTTGATCCTCGATATTCAGTTTGCCGTCGAACTCCGATGATGATCAATGAAGGTCGAAACGCGTCAGTGCGTTACGGCTGGCGATAGTTTTGTTATGTTGTTCGACGACTGGTTAAATACAATGAAATTGGTGTTTACTTCAAGCTCGCAAACTTGATTTAAAGAAACCAAATTGAATGTCTTATACACAAGTAATTATCAATTCACAGTTAAACAAAACAGTCCGTGCACTAGACGGCAGAAAAACGATATACTGTCAACAAAAGTAATATTCCATTCACAAACGTCTGAATTGTGATGAATACATGTAAACGATTGAAAATAATTTGATGATGTAAATAAAGTCACTGGTAAAAGTTGTCACTGATGATGGATAGAATAAAATCGTGTAAAATCTTCAATGAAAAAACTTCACAAATAATTAATCAACTGTTTGCTATGGTTTTAACTTATTTAATTATAATAATCCACTGAACTATAGAATTTGTGAATTTGATTGAGGAACTTGTGATGTCCTGATGCGTGAAATCATATCTGAATGCAAAGAAAACTATCGAACCACATTTACATATAATCCACCGCATGTTCCCTGCGTATTGCTCCCGGGTGTTTATATTTAATAAACAAAACCCTATTAATTGCAATTAAAATTGCAGTTCAGGAAATCTCAATTTAAGCTGCTTGAAACTAACAGAGATTGTTTCTAAAATCACAGTTAAGAGAAATATTGGGTAAAAACAGAGTTAGATTATTTGACCTTAAAAAGCACTATATTTGTGAAAATTGAACATCGTTGTGTTGTAACGCGGAGCCGCGTGTTACAATTTATCGTAACTGTTGTAATAGAGCTAAACAGCACTGACGGCCTGGTTCAATCATCATCGTAGATATAATAAAGTGAAGCAGCACCGACTCACTGTATTTAACTTCATCATTGTTGCATTGGACCTACATAGCACTAACTAACTTATTTAATTATCCTCAAATCGTTATTGAAGCTAGAAGGCACCGACTTACTTTATTCATTATAATCATTATATTACTGGCGCGAAACAGCCATTGCTGCCGCTAGATAGCAACGAATGACTTTATATATCATCGTCATTTTGCGATGATGCGAGATATCACTGACTGCCTGATTTAATTATCATGGTTGCTGAAAATGAGTTAACCAGCACTGGATGTGTTCCTTAATTCTCATCAGAGATTTAATGCTGCTAGACGGCACCGACTTACTGTATTTGCCATCAATATTGTTAGGAAGTTTCCAAAAACCGCTAACTTCCTGGTTTATTCTTAAGCATATTATTAATGTAACTAGACAGCATTGACTACCTAGTTCAGATTTCATACTAAAATTAGCGCAGCTGGAACAGACTGTCTGTAGTTACCATTATCATTGAAGTTATAAAGCTAAGCAGCTCTGACTGTCAGTTTTCTTCATCATGATAGTATCAATGCAAGTGAACGGCGGAGACAGACTCTATTTATCATCATCATTCTAGTAATGGAGCAAAACTGTACTGGCTGACTGGTTCGTTCTTCGCCACAGCATTAATATATCTAGACGCCACAAACTGGTTATAACTATCATAATTGTTGTCATGAAGGTAAGCAGCCTTAATGGATTGGTTTAGTCTTTAGCATATTATTAGTGCAGTTAGACAACAATGACACACTGTATTTATCTTCATCATTGGAGCAAGGAAGCCAAACAGCACTGATTGCCCTGTTAAATTTTCGACAATGGAATAATGCAAATAGAGTGCACTGCTTCGCTGTCTGGTTTAACCATCTATAATGTAGTCGTGTAAATATACAGAACTGAATAATGAAGGTAGACGGAAACGATTGATTATATTAATCACTGATAGCCTGATTTAATCATCAACATGGCAACACTGGCAGCCCGGTTTGAAAGTTTCTTACGTAAAAGTGCATCTAAAAAGTACTGACTGTGTGGATTAATCAACAACATTGCTGTAGCGCAGTTGCATAGCACTGAGATAGATATTTTCCCATGAAAATTGTAGTATTACAGCAATAAACCACTGGCGGATTGTGTATGTCATTATATATGTCGTAGAGTAGCTAAACAGCACGGACGTCCTAGTTTAATTTTCATAATATTATTAATGAAACTAGACAGCACCAACTGACCGTATGAAACATTATCATTTTAGTAATTGAGGTGAACAAAATTGACTGCCTTATTTTCACATAATCATTATGTTGGAGTTCTAAACAGTAATGTCTTTCTTGGTTTATCCTCAGCATTGTAGCAGTGTAGCTAGAAAGAACTGGCGGCCATTGTATACCGTCAACATTACATTTGTCTATGAAGAATGCACTTTCCGACTTTTTCCTCATTATAAATGCTGTACTGCTGCTAAACAGCAATGATTGCGTTAATTTTTCATCAATATTTTATTAGTGCAGCTAGACTGAACTAACTTTCTGGTTTAGTCATCGTCCTTTTAGAATAACAAATAAACATCAATGAAGACCTGGTTTAATCATCATCATGGTAAAGGTGAATTGCAACAATACTGACTGGCTGGTTTTATAGTCATATTTATATTAGTGCAGCTAGACTATACTGACAGAAATTTTAATTACAATTTTTGTAGTATTGCATCTAGACAGGACTGACTGGCTCACTGAATCATTACAGTTGAAATATTGCAGCGAAGCAGCAATGGCTGCCTTGTTGGTCATCCCGGTTATAGTAATGTAGCTAAGTGAAACTGAATGCCTTGCCTAGTCATCATCATAACATTAATGTAGCTAGATGGACACGACTCGCTGTATTTATCGTCATTATTGTAGAAATGGAGTTAAGCAGCATTGACTGCCGGGTTTAATCATCGCCATTGTCGTAAAAAAGCCAAACAGCATTGACTGCCTCGTTTACCAGCATTGGAATCTTTAAGCAGCTATGCGGCACTGATTGACCTTATCAATAATTATCATTATGGAACAGAATCTAAACAGCACTGAGTGACTTGAATAACTTTAATTAATTTAGTAGTGCAGTAGAACATTACTGAAGGACTGGTCTATTTATCCTCGTAATAAATTTAAACGGAACCTGCAGACTGTACGCATCATAATCATTATAGTGATGGGCCGAAAGGGCACTAAATTCTCGTTTTAATCATCATAGTAGTAATGCGGCTAGATGGCTTTGACAGAAGTTATTTATTATCATTATTGCGGTAATAGAGCTAAAAAACATTTACTGGAATGTTAAAAATCACTATAATATTATTGAAACAGGACAGTATCGGATAACTTTATTTATCTTCGTCAGTGTAGTAATTGAACTAAGCAGCCCTGACTGCTCAGTTTAATCATTATATTATGATTAATGCCACTAAACGGCAACTACCAAATTTATTTTTCATCATCATGTCATTAATGGAGTTAAACAGCATTGGTTGCTTGATTTAAACTTTACAATATTATTAATGCAGCTAGACAGAACCGCTAGATTGTATTTATTATCATAACTATCGTAATGGTGCTAAACAGCACTGACGGTGAGTCTTAATCACTACTAAGGCATTTCTGAAGATAGACGGCTTTGATAGGCTGCTTTTATCATCGTCAGATTATTAATATATCTAAACAGCACTGACTGTTTTGTCTAGTTATCATCGCAGTATTAATTCCCCTAGACAGTAACGATTCACTTTATACATCATCATGAATTTTACAACGAAGGAAGGAGCACGGAATGGGAGTTTTAATCATCATCATAGAATTATTGCGGATAGACGGCACTCAGAACCTGGTTTAAACGTTACCTTCAACTTCTGGATCATCGTATGCGGATAGTGAACGTGGAAGCTGACCAGGCAGGGGTTAGTCTATGCCTCACAGGAGTTGTGATGCAGACATTCGGAGAGATTCGCGAATACAGGAATGGATTTCAAGGAGCACTAAGGGTAATGCGTCGAGATAATTGACGTTAATGAGCGTGAATGCTAAAGCTGCTTTTAGTTCCCTGTGATTTTCTCGACCATACCGTTAGGCTATGGGTGGTAGGCAATAGTCCTGTGAATCATAAGGTAGTTTTTAATCGATCGGAGTAGAAGCATGTGCCTTTATGAGTAATGATCTCGTTTGGAGCACCATAATGTGCTATCCATGCAGAGATAAAACCATTAGTGGCTTCATCTGAAAAAATGATGTCAATAGGTAAAGCCACAGGCCATCGGGTAAATATATCAATCACCGTTATAAGGTAGCTGAAGCTTTAAACTTAAGTCCGATGAACTATGCCGATGTCATCGCTGGCTAGGCGTGACGTTGTTGAGAAATGTTCCACATTTGAATGAATGTGCCGGATGATAGTGTTCTTTTGTTATATAGCACAATCCGTGACCAATCGTTTAGCGTTCTGCCTGAGTCTATGGCCCCATAAACTATCTGTAATAATTGTAGCATTTGCCTTACTACCTCGATGAAGGATAGTGTGAATGGAGTCCAAAAGCATTTTCTGGAGGCTGGTGAGCAGTACTGGCTTGTGGGGCTGCGTACTCGTGAAGTAGACAATGGGTAAACCTTCCCAGATTTGGTATACGAACTTGATGGGATGACCAGCTACTGATCTTTGAATATGGGTGTAACCGTATTGCTCAGTTCGTAGGACGGATGGTGTTAATGTATGTTCATTTAAAACTTCCGGATTTGACTGAGAATGGAGAAGGCGGATATAGTTGTATTAAGACATCTGGCATAGAAAATGCATCTGTAATACTGTATTCTTCGCCTTTTACATGCAAAATGTCGAATTGCCATTCACTCAGACATGACAGATGCCTTTCAACTTTTGTAGGATAATTTGCGACTGTTGAAGTTGCATTTAGGTGTACGACAATTAATTGTGCATGATCTGTAAAAACAACAAATCTGCTGCTGCCTATGACGCTAATGAAGTGGCGCAATGCGTCATAGATGACGAGGAGTTTGCGACCGCAAGTATTGTATCTCGATTATACTGGTGAAGAGTGAGCCAGTACAAACTAATAGGCTACAAAACGCCACCGATCACTTATTCCAGTGTGGTCTCAATTGCAAATTTATAATTATCAATTAGGAGTAAAAAATGTTGTTGGAAATCTGGATGTATTATTATAGTAGCATTTGCTAAGGAGTTGATAGCATGACGGAGTAATTCCTCGTCATCCGACGACCAAGAAATAGTGGAGTTTTTGCTAAGTCCATTATGATTTCGCAGATGCCTATATACGAAATATTGTTGTTTTGATAGGCAGAGAAGGAACTTGCGATATTAACTGAAAAGTCCCAATATTTTCTGTAGGTCCTTCAAAGACTTTTGATCGAATTGACCTTAGACACCAAAGGCTGTAATGTCTTTAGGTGTAATAAGATGCCCTAGAAAATCATCGGATGTAATTTCAATTTGCGTTTCGTCACAATTAATCATGTGTCCCTGATATGTTAAGTGTGATAGGACATTTCCTAGATACTTAGCATGGGAGTATAGGTCCGGACTGAAAATCATTATGTCATAGAAATATGACATACAGATAATGGCGTCATCGCAGAGTATATTGTCCATGAATCTCTGAGTGGCATACTTGAGAAAAACGATCTGTGTTCTCAAAGAGCTGTCGATGTTTCTGTCGAACGATGCACTGGAATTAGCTGTGTGACTATAAACTCGAATTTTTTCGATCCAGAAACTTTGCTCAAGTCCGATGGAGGTGTCAATGATTTTTTGATTAGAAAGATCAACAAATAGCCGATACTTTAACAGGAAGTCAAGGCCTATTATGTTGTGAGAGACATAGGCGTCGATGAAGTTGTAAGAAAATTCAGCCGTAAAGGTATGTTAAGAGAGCGAACCGGAAGCCAGAATTGGGAATGGACTCCAGAACTCAGCTTTGGATTCACCTTTGAAAAGAGAAAATGCTGCACCAGGGTCTAGAATGAATTCCTCTCCGGGATATATAGGCAAATGGGTTGGTCATTTTGCATGACATTATTGAATGCACTTCCTTCGAGTTAAAGTCTGTTTTAACGAAAGTAATCAACATAAACTGCAGCAGTAAACTTTTGAAAGTTGCTTATCATCTTTGTATGTGAAGGAAATGCACTATCCTTTTGGTTTTGCTTGTAGTCAGACAATGATGGAAACAAAAATCCGTTCAGTAAATTCTCCGAGCAGTGCAGGAAATTTCGACAATTATAGAAGTACATTTGTGGCTTATAGCATCAATTCTTTGGACACTATAGACTGAAGGATCAAAGGAATCTCGATTGTCGTTTTTACTGATTTGGAAGGTGTTAATTCTCGGTTTTATTAGCATTTTCTGAGTCTGTGATGCTTCATTCAAAGATTCATTCTGCTTTTACAGAATGAACTGGCAATTTAGAATCAATTGCCGCTGGTAAATTCGTCAACTGAAATCAAATTCAGCTCTCCCAAATTAAATACAGAATATGATAAAAAAAATCACTGTTAAAGAAGTACGTTTGCGTGTAAAAAATCAGACAGAAAGAATCACAGAAAACTTTGATTGTACTTGGAAATATTCAAAACTAGTGCTCCGGATCATGCAAAGGCGAGATGATCCAGTGATAAGAATCTGATATTTTGCGTAATAGATATACTAACGACAGTTGTTTGATGCACACCGATAACTTCCGTCGAAAAAAATTGTAGTTCAAATATTCGCTTAATAAATTGTATTATGAAAAAAAGCTGGGTCAGATAGTTACAAAAGTGGCACTGATCTCCGATCCTGTAACGTTCTGGTTAGAATGCATTGCAACGTTACTAAAAAGAAAATGAGGATACGGACGGAGCAATTACTTTTGGTGGCACGTTACAGGGCCTGTGAGACATTAACCAGCAAATGCCGTGTGTTTGTGAATATATTAACAGATTGTGGATGTTCAGATTTCCTTCTAGAAAATAGCTATTAGTCCTGTTCGATGGCTGGTGATCCTTTGAGCAGATGCACAAGTAGAATTGACAAAACAAGATGCGTAAGTCGCTTTTTGAAGACCTTGACTAGCCTTGTTGAAGGTCTGCGACAACACTGAGATGACTGGCACACGTCGAAATCAGATTAACAAACGATCGATAACGAATCACTGGATGCGCAGCAACAAGAAGATTGGCGTGGCTGAAGACTAGCCGAAATAGTGACACAGCGTGCTAAACGCAAGTTGATAAGTTGGCGTAAATTTTCAGTGCAACAGAGAAGGCGACAACAATCACAAATAGCAAGGAAAGCAGAACGTTTTGCATGGTAATTGTATCGCGTTTATATAGATGCGAAGTTGCGCGTAATTGGTCAATGTTAAGCGCGAGTTCTCATTGGTCCAGTGTGTTAAATTTTGAACTTTGTTTGAAAAATGTGAAGAATTAATTTGAGCCGAAACATGATCATCGTTGGCTGGGTGGAGCTAGACAGCACCGCCTTAATTCGTTTTCAATGATTTTTGTAGAAAATGGACCTAAACAGTACTGACTGCCTGTCTAAAATTCAACATAATATTGAAACGAGAAGACGGCACAAACTGTCTAAATTAATAATCATATTTTTCCTAATGGGAATAAAATGCGCTGATTGTCAAATTCATTGGTATCACAGTATTAATTTAGCTAGGCAGCACTATTTCATGTAACTATCCTCACCAATGTTTTAATGGAGCCAAAAATTATTAACTGCTTGATTTAATCACCATAAAATTAATTGTAGGAGGTGTTTTGCGGGGTAGCGCGTTATTTAGCGATGCTGAGTTTCCTACAGATGCCTGGTAGCTGACGTCGAAAGAAATCGGGTTCGTGTGTCGGGCTTATAATCAGTCTCATTTTGTTTTCCAGTGTTGTGATGGGAGAAGGATAAGTCTAATTATCATACGTGTATTATGAACAATGTTACGAAGTAAATTAAAACTCAATCTTAATCAAAATTTAAGGTGCTCTAGACGGCAACAAAAGAAATTGTTGTTAACAAAAAGTTAATATCTAGGCCCAAAAGCAGTCAGTTATTAATCACAATAAATAAATGCAGAGTGCCTTAGAAGTATAGTTTTGAGTCACGGATAAACGATCTAAAGCACACAAAAATATAAATCCTGGCTTTGACAGCTTAGACACAGTAATTCACTGCATGCTACCAGTGTGTTACGCACGGGGTGTGTGTTGATTTAAAAAAAAACCCATTAGTTACAAATAAAATTACAGCTCAAGAAATATATACTAAAACTGCTTGAAACTAACAGAGATTGTTTCTCAAATCACAGTTAGGAAAAAAGATTGTCTAAAAGCAGAATTAGTATATTTGACCCTGTGGTGAACCGGATCTGACGATATTGAGACTCGGTGGGTTGAAACGTGGAGCCGCGCGTTACATAATAATGCTCCTTGAAACACTGACTGACTGGTTTAAGCATCATCGTATTATTAATGCAGCTATACGGGTATGACTGACAGTATTTACCATTACGTTTTAGGAAAAAAAGCTAAACAGACCTGACTGACTTTTTCGTTCTTCAATATAGTATCAATACAATTAAACGGCACAGACGGACTACATTTAGCATTATAATTGTAATAATGGTGATAAACAACACTAACTGACAAGGTAAATTTTGATCATAATCTATATGCAGCGAGACGGCTCCGACTGAATTTGTTTTTCATCTGATTAAATCATTATTATATAATTAATTACAGTACATGGCATCGCCAGAAGGTTCTTCTCATCTCTAATGTAATAATGGTACTAAACAGAACTAACTGCATTATTTAATCATCATAATAATGTTAATGTCGCGAACGGGCAACGACTGAATGCGTCCGTCAGCTGCAGAGTTTTCACTACCTGGTTTAACAATTACCTACGTAGTATGTATTTGAAAAGTGACGATTAGCTGGATTTATCAACAAATTTTATTAGTGCTCAAGAGATTACTTCCGACCAGTGGTTAAAACCATTATTGTCGCGGGTGCTGATAAAAGTTCTTGAAATAAAGTTGGCGTATTTAAAATAAAAACCAATCTCTTTCTATTTAGCCAGTCAACAACATAACGACAATCATAATCATCATCTGATTAAGATGGCGAAGAAGATGGCAAGTATCAAACAGCAGGGAATATATATATATATATATATGTATATATATATATAAATATAAATAAATATATAAATATATATATATATATATATATATATATGGAAAGCAAAATTTGATATTCGAATCTCACCTCTATTAATCTAGCATAAACTTCAATTGATTGAAAATTAAGCAATGGAATTTACAGGTAGTTACGAAAATTATCTTAATATAGCTTTCAACACATTTATGCATGTTATACAATTAAACAACCATTGATTGCGCGGGTCGTAATCAGACATCTTTTAATTTATTTTTAAAGCTTGATGAAAACATCCATCCCTTTGTATTTATTTAGTTATTTAACATTGAAGAACCAATGTTAGTCTTTAACGGAGTAGCAGGTCAAACTGACTAGCAATGTTCAAACCGCAATACATATATATGGATTACAAAATTAGATATTCGACACTCATCTCTAGTTGTCTCGCATACATGTACTTGATTGGAAATGTCAGCTTAACAAGTTCTATGCAGTCACAAATATTAGCTTTCTGTAGCATTTGCTACAGGTTTATAGATTATACGATAAAACAATCGTTGATTGTGTTGGTGGTGTTAACAGTTCCTCAAATTAAGTTTTGTTGCTTGAACTAAGAAAAACATTTGATTAAACATGCCGATCAACATAGCAAATCTGCTGTCACTCAAATGTGCTGACATGTCTTGACCTTCCATGATCATCATTAGAACAAAGCTAAACACTGACTAGCGAAGATCAAACCACAATGCAAATATATGTAGTACTGTGGAAGGTCCAAACATATTAGTAAATTAGAACCCCATAGGTGCCAAGTCGTTTTCAGTCTTAATATACCGATTTGAGTATGATAAGCTAGTATTCTTGTTCACATCTATTAAGATCACGCCCAATATATCTTGAGCTAATCTGATTGTTTCCTCCAAAGTAAGATTAGCTTCCATGTTGATCGAACTTAAATATATATTTGATAACTTAGTGTTAGGTAACGGACTGTGTACTTCTTACGTCGCAATACACCCGATCAAATAATCTGGAAATAAATAAGACGCGATACACAGAATTATTAAAATACCTGTTCCAGAACGTCTCCAATATGTACGATTCAAAAGACAAAACGACAGCAGGTGTGTATTGTGAAAATCGAGAATTTCGTAAACCGGAAAATAGAGAAAAGAAACAAATGCAGCTTGCTAAGAAAAGTCAGACCAGTCAGGTACAGGTTACCAAAACTGAAATTACGCACAATTCAAAAGTATTTAAACAATGCATGTTATAGAAAATAAACGAATAATTACTTTTTAAACAATATTTGTTTCAATAAGCCACAGTAGTTTAAATTTATCAATAAATGTCACTTTAATTTTGTCGGAAGAAATATCTTCCTCTACATACACCACCTTCTCAAAAAAGACGGCTAATAATAGACGTAACCAATGTTCTTCGGCTGAAGCAGTACTCTTCCTGAACGAGTTGTGCATAATGGCGCCTTTGTATTCGAAGTTGCGCCCTGTTCAATTGTCACTGGCACTACTAATTCGCCTAACGTTGACATAACGTTACGATCTTGTAACTCGGTAGAACATGATGTCGATGTGTTCAACAACGCGTCTTGTGAAAGTTACTGTTTTGATTTATGTGCCTGTTTGATTGAATTGCACAAATCAGATTCGTCCATGGAACGATGGTCATTCAACTCATCTGGTAATTCAGTCTTATCGTCAATCAAGATAAACTGAAAAATGCAACGATCCAATGTAACACAATCCTCAATGCCATTTACCTCTATGACGAAATTTTTGTCTGTCATCCTCTTGATCTTATATGGTCCTTTGTAAAATGGTGTCAGGCAGTTCTTCCTATTTTCATTAGTTACATAAACATGCGAAGCCGATTTTAGATCAGAGGACAAATGGCACTTGGTTTTTGCTTTTCTAGTCTTGGTCGGAGCCATAAGACACATCTTATCCCTAAGTGCTCCTACAAACCAATCTACATAACTAGAAGCCCAATCAAGACTACTTGGATTTTCTATTAGAAGATCTCCAGGCATCTTTAATGGTTCTCCATAAACCAGTTCTGCTATTGAAGTACCTAATTGTGCCCTATATCTGTTGCGCATGGCGAGTAGTTTTATAGGAAGATTGTGTATCCAGCTTGTTCCACTAGTACACCTTAACGCAGCTTTCAGTTCACGATGCAGCCTTTCTACCATCCCATTCGCTCGTTGATTTTATGCGCTAGTATGATATTGAGAGATCTCACGATAAACTCTGACATAAATTGCCTACCGCGATTACTAATGACTCTCTCCAGAACACCATAACGCGATATCCAATTATGTAGGAACGCGAACAAGACTTCTTGCGCTGTCATATCTTTCAAAATCGCTACTTCAAATTGGCGACTAAATCGATCTATCATAGTTAGCAAATATTTGTGGCCATTAACCTCAGGCATTTCGACAATGTCTATATGTACGTGTCTGGACCGTCCAATTGATATCCCAATATTCGATAACTCGGATCTGGTATGTCTCTACACCTTACACGTTTGACACTTGGCACAGGCTCTTACCCAAACCCGTGTGTCTTTAGACATGTGTGGCCATACGTATCTGTCGTTAACTAATCGAATGTTGGCTTTTATGGATGGATGTTCCATATCATGTAATTGTTGGATAAATTTGGCACGTAACTCCAAAGGCACATATGGTCGTGGTTGATTTCTGGACGTTTCAAACAACAACCACTTGCCACTCAGGAGCTTACAAACATAGCCCTGTCTCTTGGAAAAATTAACCTAAAAGCATCCAATCCCTGCGCTTTCTCGATTTGATTTACCAAATTATTTTGAAAATCATCTAGATTCTTCAATGGACCTTGATTTTTCAATTCGACATTTGCTTCATTTGTACTGCTAAGTGCATCGGCTACCACACTATCTTTACCAAGAAATATGGGACCCAGTGAAATCAAACTCTGCTTACCAGGTAATTTGGGAATTCATCCTACGAGAGTAATTTAGTCTCGCTGTTTTACCAAGTACGCTGAACAACGGTTTGTGATATGTCAATAATTTGAACTGATGACCGTCTACATAATGCTCAAAATGTAGCACTGCGGCATACACAGCAAGACGCTCTTTACCAAAAGTATCATACCGCTTTTCTAGATCATGAAGCTTTCGGCTATAAAATCTAATCGGTTTACTATATCCTTGTCTTTTTGCTGAAGTACTGCCTCTATTGCAACATCTGAGGCATCTGTGATTAGCTCGAATGGCTTCTCTCAATTTACAGGTGCTAGTGTGGTTATGTCACTTAGCATTTTCTTGGCCCTCTGGAATTTTTCTCGATCTTCCTGACTCAAGTTTATAGGCCAAGACTTCTTTATCGTGCTCTTTTCACGTGTGCGATGGCGTGTTAACGGTCCTAGAAATCCGGCTAGACTTGGAATGATTCGACGGTAATAGCCGATAATGACCAAGAACCTTCGCAACTGGCGCATGGTTCAAGCACTGTTACCTCCATAATAACTTAGATTTTATCTTCCAAAGGTTTAATTCAGTCTTTGGAAAGTACACGTCCAAGATACTTAACTGAAGAGCATCCAATGTTACTCTTATTGGGTTTGACCAATAATCCATATTGTTCCCTTCTGGTCAAAACCGTTTCTAAATGCCTTCGATGTTTATAACGTGAGCGACTAAAAATAATAATGTCGTCTATGTACACCCTCACAAATAGACAATTCTGAAGGATTTCTTCAGCCAAACGCTGGAATGTCTGACTGGCATTTTTCAAACCAAGAGGCATTCGAAGAAATTCATGCCTTAAATATGCCTTTTAAAGGCATATCTGGGAGCCTTTGCAATAGAACGTCCCTATGACTCCTATTAGCGGGGGTTCTATCTTTTTTCCAGTGATGGAATCCTCTCTAACGGTTTAGTTTCATTTCCTTTTGGGTCCACTTAAACACGGATATATGCAATTTTTTCCTTAGCACATTGCACTTTGTCCAATTTCACAAAGTGACTTACCTTATCCGCGCGGCCCTTCGAAACGTTAACGCGAGTGACTCCCCCCACGTCTAGTATTTCTATTCTGACTCTGAAGTTGCGAAATAACTCTCGCCATATTATACATTTTTTGCTGTATACCAGCACCTTCTATACAGAAGTAAAGTGTAGGAGACTTTTACGAGATTATTCATTCCCTATATTGGTTTGGTAGCGGATGTGGAGATCCGTGCACACGATTAATCCCCGGCTTTTTCCCGATGGGTGATGAGAGAAGACTGATATGAAGGATCACAAATGTATTGTAAATGACTTGAAATCATAAGTAGTCCAAATTGACCGTGCTCTAGACGGCAATAAAATTAAATTTTAACACAAATGAATGTCTTAAACACCAGTCACAGTCAAACTAAATTGTTCGTGCTCTAGACGACAAAAGTAAAAACATTGTTCACAAAGATGATGTTTTTATGCACAAGTCACAGTTAAACAAAAATGTCCATGCACTAGACGGTAGTAAAATGAACGCTGTTTATAAATTTCCGTATCTTACACACAAGCAATTATTCTTTCACAAATGTCTGAATTGAAATGAATATATGCAACCGATTGAAATTACATGATGATATGAACATAGTCACTGTTAAAAGTTGTCACTGAGAATAAATGGATGAAATTCGTGTAAAGACTTCAATGACAAAAATTCACAAATAATTAGTTCACTGTTTGCTATGTTCTTTACTTATGTCATTATAATAATCCATTATTCTCTGAAATTCGGATAGACATAGTTAAATGTGAACAGTAAATCCCTCGCGAAAACTGCGAATAATCAAACTGAGCGAAATAAATCCACTGTGACACAATAATCCACCGCATGTTCCATGCGTATGGCACGCGGTTGTGCATATTTAATAAACAACCCTATTATTTACAAATAAAATTTCAGTTCAAGAAATCTCAATTAAAACTGCTTGAATTTGACATAGATTGTTTCTAAAATCAAAGTTAAGAGAAATATTGTGTAAAAACAGAGTTAGATTATTTGACCTCAAAGAGCACTATATTTGTCAAAATTGAACATAGTTGGGTTGTAACGCGGAGCCGCGTGTTACAATGTAATCCACAGAATAAAAGCAATTTAATGGATCTAACTGATCTTTCCGGTGACCAAGAACCAGGACTTGTTATCAAGAGTGAAGCATTGATAAAATTAATGTTAAAAAGAAAATCAAAAAACAAAAAGATCTCATTGGTAAATCGATTAATTACCTACTTCAATTAACTTTAACTTTCGTAAAGACACAAAGCAATTGCCGACATATTGCGTAAATTAAATTCAATTCGATTTACGCTGCCCCAATGAGAAGAAAGAAAAACTTGCCGATAACCAATAATGAGCAAGTAGCCATATATGGCTATTACATGGTCATTTAGGCACGGTGAATTTACCTTGCAATTCAGTTGTCGCGATTGCCTTATGCTGTGCGTGTCTCCGAAAGGCCGTCTCCTACCTTTGACATACGCTGATTTTTGGCCTTACTTTACCAACGTTGGCAACATCAGTAACGCCAATCTTGTTGCTGTACAACAAGAAAGACGAGCCAAATACTGCAGATCTTCAACGAAGTTACTCAGCGAGATTCCAACGCCACGACAGAAGGAACCACAACCCAAGTCAACCCGAGCTGGTCACAAGAGTCTAGGAGTACCTCTGGACAACATTACACTGACGGGCCTTCTCGGCATTTGCCAGAGAACACAAGACCGGCCCTGTTAAGGGCGCCCCAACAGTACTAACTCTTTATTTTATGGCACTCTAACCGAGTTTGTAACGTCGTACGGTATTTACTTGAAGCTGGGGCGTTTAATCTTTTATGCATGCGCTCTGCAATTTGATAAATAGAATTTTGAAGGATGGGGAATTACTAATTGATAATCTAACGATAGTAGCTAAACCGTTGTCAAATGTAAATAAGCCAACGTGCGCCTGTGATTATAGACTAGTCGCTAGTATCCCTTCGTTTTTGAAGATAAGAGAACGACTGATACTAGATCATTTAGAATGTATGTTGCCGGTTGGTTTTGATACAAGTCAACATGGCTTTACAAAAGTTAGATCGACAATTACTAATATGCTTTCTATGTAGAAATATGTAATTACACTAGATGAGAAAAAGTTAAATGCATTAATTGTATTTATAGATATCTCAAAATCTTTTCACTCTTGTAGAGAAATATATTTCCTCCGACAAAATTAAAGTGACATTTATTGATAAATTTAAACCACCTTGGCTGATTGAATCGTATTTTATTTAAAAACAAATTATTCGTTTATTTTCTAGAACATTCTTTGTTTAAATACTTGACAGTAAATATACTTTTGAATTGTGTGTAATTTCAGTTTTGGTTATCTGTACTTGACTGGCCTGACCTTTCTCAGCAATCTGCATTTGTTTCTCTTATACAATTACGTTTATAATTACTCGATTTTCACAATACAAACCTGCTATCATTTTGTCTTTTGAATCGTACATATTGAGAACGTTCTGGAATAGGTAATTTAATAATTCTGTTTTTCACGTCTTATTTCTTTCCAGGTTATTTAATCTAGTGTTTTGCTATGTAAGGAGTTTATATTACGTTTGCCTAACAAGTTATCAAATTATTAATTAAGTGGGGAGGAAGTTAAATCCTCCGCCTTATGTAAAATAACATTGACTGATAAATTTAAACTACCATGGCTGATTGTAACGAATTTTATTTAATAAGAACTTTTTCCTTTTTTATTTTCCAGTACATTCTTTGTTTAAATACTTGACTTTGAATTGTGCGCCATTTTCAGTTTTCGAGTGTCTCGTACCTTGACTGGTCTTATATATCTTGGTCTGCTGCATTTTAACATTTTTCTCTAGTAACACGAATACATCTCATTAAAAATATATTCCTCCATTGATTGATTTTGTTCTAATATAATATCATATTGAAAACAGACGTTCAGAAACAGGTAATGTGATCATTCTGTTGTTCACGTATATTTCTTTCCAGATTATTTGTTCGGGAATAAGCACGATTCTGCTTTCGCATTCCGATTGCCTAACATTAAGTGTCGATTTAATTGTGAAACTAATAACCTATGGATACCGATATTAAATTTGAGGACACAAGTAAGTTAGTGCAGGATATTGCGGAATTAAACCTAGAAGATGTAAATGGAAATATGAGCCTATCAGACTCTACTGTGAATTTTAGGACTTCAAGCGATCTGGCATCTCAGGAGCTCTCCGACTCGAATAGTTTAGGAGCCTCAACATAAGTACGATCAGCATGGAGGATAATCTTAAGTTTCAGGACACAAGCAAATAGGCTCAAGATATAGCAGTCATGAATTTAATAGATGTGAATGAGAATTCTAGCTTATCAGATTCAAATGGCCATCTATGGGGTTCTCAGTCACTAATAGGTTCGGAGCCTCTACACTAAATCTTTTGATGCTATTTTGAAGGCGATTACTTTATTGAATATTGATCCAATTATTTCTAGATCACTCAGATAATATTTATATAATCGAAAAATGAGTATTCGAGTAAATGATTTGAAATACAAATGAAAAAGTAACAAGTGGAATTACACAAGGATAAAGTTTGGGGCAAATTTTATTTAAAACCGTATTTGCACATTTGGAAATTAAGATCCTTAACGGTCAACTTAGAATATTGAAAGGATTGTAAGCAGTGTTAAAAACAGATGTGCATTAATCAATAGAAATATCTTAACGAACGATATAAAATTTAAAATGTATATAATTTGGATTAGACCGATACTAGAATATGCTGCCGCTACTTGGAATCCATTAAACGAGGGTTTGTCAAACAAGATAGAAGCTGTTCAAAGAAAAGTTGTGAAACAAATTAGCCTTGTTTTCTGCACTATATATGCCACTGGATTACCGTTTGTATAACTGCAAACTTAATTATTTAGGTGGATGTGTTATTGCATAATAGTTTTCCATTAGAACCAGTTGACTGGTGTCTATATGAATCCAATAAGAAAGTTTCGTGTAGTTGGAACGAGATCTGGATATTTAGCGATTTCTCCTCCCGTGGTGAGGAATGTTGCGGGGAAGTTATTCTATTTTTCGAAAATTTACAATCAATTGCCAAATGGGTTTAGAGAAACGTCCCCATCTAAGATGTATTTTAAATTTTGATGTACTGAACTATAAAATATCCACAATCCTGCTGATATTTTTAATTTTTATTATGATAATACCTTTCCGTGGTTTAATAAAAGACTGATCATTTTGATCAGCAACAAACCTTATTTAGATTTTATTTTCGCGTTCTGTATTTTTTAAATTGAAATGTTATGCAGTACATCAACATGTTAGTCAACAATACATATAATCAATTGCTAGTCATGGTTATCATTTTTTACATAATGTTAAACTCGAATTATACCTTAATTTTTCTTATTTCGATGAGGAATTTATGATTATTTATATGATCGAGTATTGTACAAATACGATGAATTAATAAGACAGTTCTATCTCCTATGTCATAATAATTATATCAGAATTGATATGACGTATGTAGTGATATTGTAGGAGGTTTTGCAGTTATTGTAATAGGTTTTGCGGGGTAGCTGTCTATTTAGCAATAATATCCTCCTCCAACATGTTCATAGTGGTTCTTATCAACACCCGTGTCATGATCAGTCCCTGACCTTTTTCCGAAGGTTGAAGTAAGAAGATTCATACATGTTATCAGACGTTTATTGAACGTTATGCTGCAATTCATGATTAAATTCACAGTTAATCCAAAAATCCGTGCTCTAGACGGTAACAAGTTAATAAATGGTCAACACAATTAAATTTCTTATGCACAAGTAATCACTAGAAACACCACCTGCTGAATCGTGATAAGTTCAGGTAAATGATTGAAAATGTTCTTCATCAGTTAGTATATAACTGAAAATTGTGTGTAGTGTAGTGTGCGGCAGGATAGCTCAGTGGTTAGTGCACCAGATTCCGAGGCAGACGTGCCCAGGTTCGTATCCTGTCCGCGGCAAATTCTGGCCAGTACTTCATGAGTTCCCAATAAGGACGAAACCGGTCTACTGGATGAATTGCCTTTTCTACACTATACAATTCTTAGTTTATACTGATATATGTAAGTAATTAATGGGTCAGGTGTTTATATCAAGACCGCAACCTTGATTATAATAATTGTTATCACCACCCGCGCAACCAATGTTCGTTTAATTATATAAGTGAACTAATTATTTGTGAATTTCTGTCATTGATGTCTTTACACGAATTTCATCAATTTATTCTCAGTGACAACTTTTAACAGTGACTATGTTCATATCATCATGTATTTTCAAACGGTTGCATATATTCATTTCAATTCAGACATTTTTGAAAGAATAATTGCTTGTATGTAAGATACGCAAATTTATAAACAGTGTTCATTTTACTACCGTCTAGTGCATGGACAATTTGGTTTAACTGTGAATTGTGCATAAAACCTTCATCTTTGTGAACAATGTTTTTGCTTTTGCCGTCTAGAGTACGGACAATTTAGTTCGACTGTGACTGGTGTTTAAGACATTCATTTGTGTTAAAATTTAATTATATTGCCGTCTAGAGCACGGTTAATTTGGACAACTTATGCTTTCAAGTCATTTACAATACATTTGTGATCCTTCATACCAGTCTTCTCTCATCACCCATCGGGAAAAAGTCGGGGAATAATCGTGTGCACGGATCTTCACATCCGCTACCAAACCAATATAGGGAATGAATAATCTCGTAAAAGTCTCCTACACTTTACTTCTGTATAGAAGGTGCTGGTATACAGCAAAAAATGTATAATATGGCGAGAGTTATTTCGCAACTTCAGAGTCAGAATAGAAATACTAGACGTGGGGAGAGTCACTCGCGTTAACGTTTCGAAGGGCCGCGCGGATAAGGTAAGTCACATTGTGAAATTGGACAAAGTGCAATGTGCTAAGGAAAAAATTGCATATACCCGTGTTTAAGTGGACCCAAAAGGAAATGAAACTAAACCGTTAGAGAGGATTCCATCACTGGAAAAAAGGATAGAACCCCCGCTAATAGGAGTCATAGGGATGTTCTATTGCAAAGGCTCCCAGATATGCCTTTAAAAGGCATATTTAAGGCATGAATTTCTTCGAATGCCTCTTGGTTTGAGAAATGCCAGTCAGACATTCCAGCGTTTGGCTGAAGAAATCCTTCAGAATTGTCTATTTGTGAGGGTGTACATAAACGACATTATTATTTTTAGTCGCTCACGTTATAAACATCGAAGGCATTTAGAAACGGTTTTGACCAGAAGGGAACAATATGGATTATTGGTCAAACCCATTAAGAGTAACATTGGATGCTCTTCAGTTAAGTATCTTGGACGTGTATTTTCCAAAGACTGAATTAAACCTTTGGAAGATAAAATCCAAGCTATTAAGGACGTAACAGTGCTTGAACCATGCGCCAGTTGCGAAGGTTCTTGGTCATTATCGGCTATTACCGTCGAATCATTCCAAGTCTAGCCGGATTTCTAGGACCGTTAACACGCCATCGCACACGTGAAAAGAGCACGATAAAGAAGTCTTGGCCTATAAACTTGAGTCAGGAAGATCGAGAAAAATTCCAGAGGGCCAAGAAAATGCTAAGTGACATAACCACACTAGCACCTGTAGATTGGGAGAAGCCATTCGAGCTAATCACAGATGCCTCAGATGTTGCAATAGAGGCAGTGCTACAGCAAAAAGACAAGGATATAGTAAACCGATTAGATTTTATAGCCGAAAGCTTCATGATCTAGAAAAGCGGTATGATACTTTTGGTAAAAAGTGTCTTGCTGTGTATGCCGCAGTGCTACATTTTGAGCATTATTTAGACGGTCATCAGTTCAAATTATTGACATATCACAAACCGTTGTTCAGCGTACTTGGTAAAACAGCGAGACTAAATTACTCTCGTAGGATGAATTCCCAAATTACCTGGTAAGCAGAGTTTGATTTCACTGGGTCCCATATTTCTTGGTAAAGATAGTGTGGTAGCCGATGCACTTAGCAGTACAAATGAAGCAAATGTCGAATTGAAAAATCAAGGTCCATTGAAGAATCCAAATGATTTTCAAAACAATTTAGTATATCAAATCGAGAAAGCGCAGGGATTGGATGCTTTTAGGTTAATTTTTCCAAGAGACAGGGCTATGTTTGTAAGCTCCTGAGTGGCAAGTGATTGTTGTTTGAAACGTCCAGAAATCAACCACGACCATATGTGCCGTTGGAGTTACGTGCCAAATTTATCCAACAATTACATGATATGGAACATCCATCCATAAAAGCCAACATTCGATTAGTTAACGACAGATACGTATGGCCACACATGTCTAAAGACACACGGGTTTGGGTAAGAGCCTGTGCCAAGTGTCAAACGTGTAAGGTGTAGAGACATACCAGATCCGAGTTATAGAATATTGGGATATCAATTGGACGGTTCAGACACGTACATATAGACATTGTCGAAATGCCTGAGGTTAATGGCCACAAATATTTGCTAACTATGGTAGATCGATTTAGTCGCCAATTTGAAGTAGCGATTTTGAAAGATATGACAGCGCAAGAAGTCTTGTTCGCGTTCCTACATAATTGGATATCGCGTTATGGTGTTCTGGAGAGAGTCATTAGTAATCGCGGTAGGCAATTTATGTCAGAGTTTATCGTGAGATCTCTCAATATCATTCTAGCGCATAAAATCAACAAGCGAATGGGATGGTAGAAAGGATGCATCGTGAACTGAAAGCTGCGTTAAGGTGTACTAGTGGAACAAGCTGGATACACGATCTTCCTATAGTATTACTTGCCATGCACAACAGATATGGGGCACAGTTAGGAACTTCAATAGCAGAATTTGTATATGGAGAACCATTAAGTTTGCCTGGAGATCTTATAATAGAAACTCCAAGTAGTCTTGATTGGGATTCTAACTATGTAGATTGATTTGTATGAGCACTTAGAAATAAGACGTGTCCTTTGGCTCCGACCAAGACTAGAAAAGTAAAAAACCACGTGCTATGTGTCCTCTTATCTGAGATCGGCTTCGCAAGTTTATGGGACTAATGAAAATAGGTAGAACTGCCTAACGCCATTTTATAAAGGAACATATAATATCAAGAGAATGACTGCCAAAAATATCGTCATAGATGTAAATGGCATTGAGGATTGTGTTACTTTGGATCGTTGCATTCTCAAGTTTATCTGGATTAATGATAGGACTGAATTGCCAGATGAGTTGAATAACCATCGTAACATGGAAGAATCTGATGTTTGCAATTCCTAATTCAAAGCCGCAACTTTCACAAGACGCGTTGTTGAACACATCGACATCATGTTTTACCGAGTTAAAAAATCATAACTTTCTGACAACGTCAGGTGAATTAGCAGTGCCAGTGACAACTGTTCAGAGCTCGATGTTGACGTCAGGGGCGCCAGTATGCATAACTCGTTCAGCAAGAGTTCAACGTCAGCCGAAGAGCTATGATTAAGTATATTATTAGCCGTCTTTTTTTAAGAAGGTGGTGCATGTAGAGGAAGATATTTCCTCCGACAAAATTGAAGTGTCATTTTTTCTTAAATTTAAACCATCTTGGCTGATTGAAAGGAATATTATTTTTTTTAATTATTCGTTTATTTTCTAGAATATGCTTTGTTTAAATACTTGGCAGTATATATACTTTTGAATTGTACATAAATTCAGTATTTGGTATTCTGTACTTGACTGGCCTGATTTTCCTCAGCAAGCTGCATTTGTTTCTTTTCTCAAATTTACGTTTACAATTATTCGATTTTCACAATATAAACCTGCTATCATTTTGTCTTTTGAATCGTACATTTTGGTGGCGTTCTGGAACAGGTAATTTAATAATTCTGTTTTTCACGTCTTATTTCTTTCTAGGTTATTTGATCGGGCGTTTTGTTATATAAGAAGTACACAGTCCGTTGCCTAACACTAAGTTATCAGATTAATATTTAAGTTCGATCAACATGGAAGCTAATCTTAAGTTTGAGGACAGGAGCAAATTAGCTCAAGATATAGCAGGCATAAATTTAATTTATGTGAACAATAATGCTAGTTTATCAGATTCAAATGGGTATATTAAGACTGAAAGCGACTTTGAATCTATGGGGTTTTCATTTGCTAATAGGTATGGAGCCTCTGAAATAATTAACTTTCTTGGCATATGTCAGAGAACGAACTACCGGTGCTAATAACGACAACCAACAGAACTTACTCTCAGCCGTCTTGCCACATCAAAACTTTGTAAACGTCGCACGGTATTTACTTGAAGCTGGGGCATTTTAAGATCTTGATTAGCAAAAATATAGATTATTTCACAGTCGCTCTTTAAGGCCATTCTGATGACTTTGTCATACAACCATTATGTTTGAGACATTAAATGAATATCTGCGGTCGCACCGTATTATTCTCCACTCCTAATATAATATTTGTTTAAGTAACCCGTGGTAATTCAAATGTACAATAAATTGTTAATTATTTTTATCGGGTGAGCTAACACATCTGTGTATATGCTTGTGAGTTAAATCATATTTTAAATCACTTCTGTTACAATAAATATCAATTTGTTATTGATTTATAATTATTCATTAATTTTCGTTTTGACTCCAGCTGTTGAGGCCCCTAACCTATTCGTGTCTGTAAGCCCCATAGATGCCAGATCGCTGGAAGTCCTAAAATTCACATAAGAGTCTGATATGCTTATATTATTGCTTGTGTCATTTAAATTCAAGTCCGCTATGTCCTGCACTAACCTACTTGAGTCCTCGAATTTAATATCGGTATCCATGATCAAATGTTATTATAATTAAATTGTCACTTACTTATGGCAGTCGGAAGGTGAAAGTTGGAAAGCTATATTTTCAGCAATAATCTGTTTTGGTATGTACGTGACCCCCCAATAAAATCAATTATACCTGTTCCAAGGCTCCTCCTCAGTGTTATTTTATATCAGAACACAAGGCAAGTGATGGAAATGTTTATTGGATAATGTTGTAATCGTTTATTATGGAAAGAAATGTTAAAATGCAGCAGACCAAAATTACAATACCAGACAGTCAGCAAGATACTCAAAAACTGAAAATAGCGCACAATTTTAAAAATCAAGTATTTAAACAAAGAATGTTCTGTAAAATAAAACGAAAAAATTCTTTTTAAATAAAGTTGTTACAATCAGCTATGGTGGTTTAAATTTATCATTCAAGGTCATTTTATATAAGGCGGAGGATTTAACATCCTCCACATACACCACCTTCTCAAAAAAGAGGAACGACTAATAATAGACGTAATCATAATTCTTCGGCTGACGATGTATTCTTCCAGAACGAGTTGTGCATACTGGCGCCCCTGACGTCGTCATCTCGCCCGGTACAACATTCGCTGGTTCTTCAAAATCATCTGGTATCGACAAATAGTTTTCATGCTGTGATTCAGTAGAATAAGATTTTGCTATATTAGACAATGCGTCTTCAAAGTTCTGTATTTCATTATGTGCCTGTATGGTGGGATTGCACACATCAGATTCGCCCATGGAACGGTTATTCGACGCATCTGTTAATTCAGTGAGACTGTCGATCCAGATAAACTGGGGAATGCAACGATCCAACGTAACACAATCCTCAATGCCATTTATTTCTATGATGACATTTTTGTCAGTCATCCTCTTGACCTTGTATGGTCCTTTATAAAATGGTGTTAGGCAGTTCTTCCTATTCTCATTACTTATATACACATGCGAAGCCGATTTTAAATCAAAGGACACATAGCACTTGGTTTTAGCTTTTTTAGTCTTGGTTGGGGCCAAACGACACATCTTGTCTCTAAGTGCTCCTACAAACCAATCTACATAACTAGAAGCCAAATCAAGACTACTTGGAGTTTCTATTAGAAGATCTCCAGGCAACCTTAATGGTTCTTCATAAACCAGTTTTGCTATGGAAGTACCTAATTGTGCCTTATATCTATTGCGCATGGCGATTAGTACTATAGGAAGATCGTGTATCCAGCTTGTTTCACTAGTACACCTTAATGCAGCTTTTAGTTCACGATGTAGCCTTTCTACCATCCCATTCGCTCGTGGGTTTTTACGCGCTAGTATGTAATACAGTGGTTTCCATGATGTTGAGGGATCTTACGAAACGCTCGGACATAAATTGACTATCGCGATCACTAGTGACCTTTTCCGAAACACCATAACGCGATATCCAATTATGTAGAAACGCGAACAAGACTTCTTGCGCTGTCATGTCTTTTACAATCGCCACTTCAAATTGACGACTAAATCTATCTGCCATAGTCAACAAATATTGTTTCCCATTTACTTCAGGCATCTCGACAATCTCTATGCGTACGTGTCTGAACCGTCCAATTGGTATCCCAATATTCTATATCTCGGTTCTGGTATGTCTCCACACCTTACACGTTTGACACTTGGCACAGGCTCTTACCCATACCCGTATGTCTTTAGACATGTGCGGCCATACGTATCCGTCGTTGATCAATCGAATGGTGGCTTTAATGGATGGATGACCCATGTAATGTAACACTTGGATAATCTTGGCCCGTAACTCCAACGGCACATATGGTCGTGGTTGACTTCTAGACGTTTCGCATAACAACCACTTGCCACTTATGAGCTTACGAACATATCCTGGCCTTTTGGACAAAACTAATGTAAAGGGATCCGATCCTTGCGCTTCCTCGATTTGACTAACTAAATTAGGTATCGAATTCTTCATTGGACCTTGAAATATCAGCTCGACATCAGCTTCATTCGGTCGGCTAAGTGCATCGGCTACCACATTCTCCTTACCAGCAATATGAGACACAGTGAAATCGAACTCTGCTAACCGTGTATTTGGGAATTCACTCTACGAGAGTAATTCAGCCTAGCTGTTTTACCAAGTATGCTGATCAATGGTTTATGATCGGTCAATAACTTAAACTTATGTCCGTCTAAGTAATGCTCGAAGTGTAGCACTGCGGCATACACTGCTAGAAGCTCTTTGCCAAACATATCATAACGTTTTTCTCGATCATTAAGCTTATGGCTATAAAACCAAATCGGTCTTACTACGTCTTGATCTCTTTGCTGTAGCACTGCCCTTAATGCAACATCTGAGGCATCTGTGATTAGCTCGAAAGGTTTTTCCCAATCTACAGGTGCTAATATGGTTATATCCCTTAACATTTCCTTGGCCTTTTGGAATTTTTCTCGGTCTTCTGGACTCAAGTTTATAGGCCAAACGCTGGAATGTCTGACTGGCATTTTTTAAACCAAAAGGCATTCAAAGAAATTCATGCGATCCCCCTCCTGGAAATCTGACTGCGGTGAGTGGTATCGAACTTTTCTCCATTGGTACCTGATAATACGCTTTCTGGAGATCTAAAGTTGAATAAACCTCATTTCCCATTATATCTCGGACTAAAGTACTCTGGTTAGGGAGAGGATTAGAATCACCCTTCGTCACTGAGTTTAATAGACGATAATTCCCACAAACCCTCCATTGACCCGGTTCAGGTTTGGGAACTACCACTATTGGGGAAGCAAAATTGGAATTTGACCTTCTACAAATCCCATCTTCGCGCAATTGGTGAAATTTGGACAAAGCAACCTGTTGCTTGTGTTGTGCCAATGGTTGAGCCTTTGGTGAACAAGGCAACGGAGCCACCAATTCTATTTGGTGTTCTACTCCTGTCTTCAAACCTATCCTTTTGGCACTGAAAGGTTGAAACACTGATAGGTGCTTCTCGATTATATATGGCCTAATGTTACCGACATTTCTTTCATCCCTTTTACTCCAATCGGAATACCGTTAGCGGCCCATAGTTGATAATTAAATGTGGGGCAATCTGCTTCCACCACGTCTGACTTAACTATGCTTACCTCAGCACCCGTATCGATAAGAAAATCTAATCCAGATAATTCATCTTTAATAATGAACTTGTTGCTGGAAAGTAACGATGGGTCTGGGTAGTTTCACTTACCTAACTATTTATGTCTCAGTATCAGCATAAGTCACTACCCCCATTCCTTGTCCAATGGTCCTTGTCTTAGGATCTTACGTGAGGTTGAAATTGATAAATAATCTATCCCAATGATGTTGTCTTTAATGTCAGCTACCAGAAAATTCAACGTTAATGAAGATTTCTGCTCCAATGTCACTGACAATTCTTGAACGCCCTCTACCATACTTGGACTTCCGTTTGCAGTCCAGTTATTAATCGAATTCAAAGCAATCTATTTCCCTCGCATCTGACCGAACTATGCTCATCTCGGCACCGATGTCTATTAAGAATTTCAAATCAATTAATTCATCCGATATGACGAACTTGTTGCCGTTATAACCCGCAATTTCCCCAAGATTTCTTTCTATCCGAAATGTAACAGATTTACGGACTCACTATGGTGCTTATCTTCTATCGAAGCTCTCGAACTTAACTTCACTGATTTTAGGATGCCTCGATTAGGCAGTCCTTGGAGCCTTGCATACGTTCTATGGCTACTGCTAGTAGGGGTTTATCTAGTTTTCCGGAGAGTTACTCCCGGCCATTGGACGAGTACTATCGTTCCATCGGGGACTACCCAACTATGGAAAGTTGCATCCTTCGCCTAGACACTTTCCAAGTTCGGCACACATACGGTGCGAAGTGCACCACGCTCGTGGTCCTTGAACACTCTCACCTTCCTGACGCTTGGAAATTGGCCTTTGATCACGAGATTGTGCTTATCTTTACCTGAATTTTCTGTCTTGTTTCACCAAGTACATATCTCTTTGGAGGGTACTAAATACGTTCTCTAAGATCAAGAGTCTATCTGAGATTAGTCTGAGTTGCTGCTCAAGGCGCGAGTGCTTTTACTGGTACACCTTAGCTTCCTGCTGGCGATACACATTATCTAATATTCTGAGCTTCTTTGACCATTCTAGCTCCAATGTATCATAGATTTACCAACACTATGGCTATTGGGTCAGTATCCGATACCAACAACTATAGTGTTAGTACCATGTAACTTTTTGGCACTATAATGTTGGTATCGAATATTGACACAATGGCCATACTGTTGGTATCCTTTACAGACTCGGTATATATATATATATATATATATATAGTGAGTTAGAGTGAAGTTGCATTGTCCAAGACTTTATGATGTTAGCTTCACTATTGCGGTTTACACATCTCGTCTAGAGATTGAACTGTCCTATTTTTCCACCCTTCCTCACCCAAATATATAGTGGGTAAAGCGTGTAATACCGGCTCTACTGATGAGTCGCCTGTAAGCATCGAAACGAATGGCACGAGATTATAATTTCCGTTCATGCTCTATTTGGTTTATCTTTCTGGTCACAAATGAACTAATTTGTTACTAGGTATGCAATACCTAATACATACTTGCATATATATTAGTTCTCCGCCACAAACATTATCTTTGATAATTTCCCAAAATCGTTCCCTATTGCTTGTTACGCGATATGTATTGTTATTCAATACGTTGATATTGTTAGATTTGCTGTCTGATAACATTATGTACTTTTTTTGCTTATGACTTTTTTCCCAGTGACTAGGATAAATCAAGGATGCTAATTGCTGCATAGACGAAAAAATGTTTTACGATTTCCTATTACCTGAACAACTAGCAACTATTAGACGGTGGTCAAGAGAAGTTCGAGTTATCGATGGCGGATTCGGTTCGGAAGCTATCCGACGCTCTACAATGACAATTGAAGGTCATAAAGCATGGAGCTGTAGATTGCTGAAGGATGATCCTGATCTTGTTGTTAGTATTCACGAAAGGTTGTTCCGAATATAAATTTATTTGTGTAATTCAGTGGAATGTGACTAATTGTCCAATTTGTTACATTTCCAGCATTGAATTCTTTTTTATATAATGTTTCTTTATTACGGACTCCATTCCCATTTTAAATTGATAAATTTATACATATATATATATATATATATATATATATATATATATATATATAATACATTTATTTGGCAACAGCTATTGAAATAACAAATCAAAGGTAGGATATGTGGAGATGAATGAAATTGTGACCAGCAATGCACTTAACCACAGGGGAGGGAAAAGTGGAGGAAGAGAAGTGCTTTCATCAACTTCATGATAGTTCAATCTGATGAAAATGAGATTCCATTTGACTAGACAGGATCGACTGGAGTACAATCCATGAAGGGTCCGAGCGTCAATGCGGGGTAGCCTGGTGTCGGACAGACGAATTTGAGTGTGAGTTCGAAAGTGATGGCGGACCGGTATTGTCGTGGATATTGAATTTCTGTAGGGTAGTATTTACTAGGATGGAGTCGACTATATTGAAGTTTTTGTCTCGTGCAGGGTTCATTGGCTTACGTTGAGCGAGGTTATGACTGATGGTGAGTGAGGAGGAATGAATGTCCGATGTATATATATATATAGGGGGTGTACAACCAATTAAAATTAAACTATTGTGGTTGAATTTAATTTACTCTTTGCATGAATTGGATTGTTTGTTCTGTACTCGTCATGTGAAATGACGTTCTTCTTTCTGTCATATTTTTTTGTGGTAGTGAGGGAATTAAATCAGTGACACCATAAATTACATCACATCAAGGTAATTTATAAAATTGAAAGCCAAAATTAATGCGCTACAATTAATTCAAATTTAATTCCTGCTCATCATTTTTTATAGTTAAAGTCTTTAAAATTTCATCCATTAACTTTTGTCTTACACTTATCTATTAATTTTGGGCTCCTTGTGGGTTGATCCCTTATTAAGGGACTTTTATCTAGATGTCCTCTTTTTATTATAATGTTTATTCTTTCGTTATTTTATTTTATTCATTTTCTTTTCTGACCATCATTTATTCTATATCTAATTTAAGCTTCTTATTTTACTAAATTAAAAAAAACCATTTACCCTGACAGAATTTTTATGGAGGTTTATTTATTAATATCCAGTGATTGCAGATTCTCTTTAATGGATGTACATGTGTGTTAAGTACATTTAACACTCTCTCTATGTTCACATATTTCTATCTTGTTTTGCTTTCCAATTTATATATAAAGATATGTTCATTAGTAGATATTTGAGAAGACTATGAAAGAAACTTTCTTATATCTGATAAAAATTTCTTTTTGTTTTTGCACAGGAAGTGTACACAAATAATTATCAGTTATATATATATATATATATATATATATATATATATATATATATATATATATATATATATATATACAAATATTCACACACGCAACGTGCCCTGTCTAATGAGATGACAGAAGCCATGAAATTAGACAGTCATAAATAGAAATCGAGTAGTTCGAGTGAAAGCTCACACTTGCGATGTTCATTTGTCTTTAATTTTGAGAACTTATCATGGTATGATGTTATTGAGGCTATTTTTAATTTTTTAGGCACCCAACTCCAAAATGTATGGACACCAAACATTACGCTAGTAGACATGGCGAGTTAAGAACAGTATCGCGTTTAAAGAGAAAATTAAAATTCAGCCACTGTAATTTAACTTTTTTGGTTGTGCATAATTGTTATAAATATGCACGCATACGCGACGCGCCTTTGTCTAGTACAATGATTGTTACCTATTATGAGACTTACCAGTCAGAATTATAAATAAAATGGCTAAAGGACATATCATACTTGTTTTAGTAGCTTGTTTCTAAGACTTATGAAAAATTGTGGAGTGAGGAAAGATACCGACCTAGGTATCATAAATATTTCCAAAGAGCGATGAACTGGAAACAATCCCGTGTTAGTCACAACACAGATGAGGTAATTTTGATAAGACTAGTTTTGCAAGTAAACTTTTATGCATTTCGCATAATCGTTTCTTGAAAGGTTTATGCCATTAAATAATAATTACTCGCTACTGGCTTCTGCTTGTTTTTAAATTACTGTGGATTTTTGTCCATGCACGCGTCTTTCTTTTAAGGTTACGTTTCGACTTGACCATCCGACCGATTTCTTACATACTTCTGTCCAGTGATTAGATTAATGGTGTACATCTGCCGTGGTTCCAGTCATTTAATCACATTTTGTCGAAATTCTGACGAGTAGAATGTGTCGGTGACCTTCTCAGCCAATGTGCAAGCCAAGCAGATCGACTATTCGTGTCTAGATGCGACTGTCATGTTACATCTGCTAGTGGGCAGATAGAGCTAGTCGATTTCAACATTCCTTCCTCATTAGTGCCTCTTGGTGTCCAGCTTGCAATAACATTAGCAAAGCTAAGTGAATGCATCTGTTCACAAAACTGTGTGCAATGGCAGCTATAGTTGGTCGTTTCCCATATCTCAGGGCCGTGATGCTCGACAAAATGTTTTATTCACTTAAAAGCCTTGTTGTAAAAGTAATGGATTTACTCATTCTGTGTAATGTGCCTAGGTTGCTAAAGGCATCCGCAGCAAGGCTAGTACGTTTGTAAATCTCGTCATAGGTCGATCCGTTCGATGTTAGCAGGGTAGTCTGGTGAACGGAGTCGTGGATGAGGCATTTGTATTTAAATCTTATCGAATCGACACGTGCTAAGTACGGTTAATAGCTGTTTTGAACTGGTTTTATTTTGACGCGAACAGGTCAGTTTCGCCAGCTTAATCGAGGCGAGGAAACCACTTACATGTATTGCTATCAACATCGATAAACTTTAAACAGAGAGAATTGACAATATGGAAAAACAAATTTGGATAAATGAAATCTCGATGTTATACATTGGAGTCTATTGCGAAACAGTTCAAGAATACTGGAAATGATCCGAAATTTACGCCGGTAAATCGGCTCAACTACTACGCAGTATTACACCTACAAAACGGGCTGAGGCCTCACTGCCACGCAACTATGGAATTCGGATATATATATATATATATATATATATATATATATATATATATATATATGGGCTGTAAATGAACATTAGATTGCCAGTTTCTAGTGTGGATTGAGACTGGTAATCTAATCTGTTCTCATTGGCCTGTATGTTATGAGTAATGGCGCCGCCAGTTTAGTTAAACTATGAATAAATGAACTTAAGCGGAACGGCGCAGGCTTTAGGAAACGGAAAATGTTTTGTCGACACGTGTTAATTAGCACAGCTCATCAAGGCAAATGCGATCGAGTAATCGAATGACGATGGACGGATTATACCGTTGGCGTAACTGGTGTGTGCGGAAGTGTAAATAAATTTTTACAAATATTCGTTCTTAGTTAGGGTTACACCTGAGTTGGTTTAGTTCATTTTGCCATTTATTTCATTTGTACACTATAGTTTTGATTGCTTTCGATGCAACATAGCGCAGACAAATACAATGGTAATTAATATAGGTGATTATAATGCCGTTTGTTGGAAGGGAACTACAATGAAACATACACTTAGGTGTGACAAAAAATAAATCCGTACAATACATATCATAGCTCCATTTGTACATTCTTAAATAATTCCGAAGAAAGACCATCAATTCAGGTTGTTTGTGATCATTTATAAGATTTTAAAAAATAGAGGAGATTCAATCGACTAGGCCATTTGCCGCCAACACCACTGTTTGCGGTATTTAGTGGATTGAGACGATTTATCAAATTCCTGAATATCTACGTTTCAAAAATTGATAGTGCCCTTAATTCTGTTCATCTGTGAGCACGCTTTGTAAGTTTGTCTTTCTTTAACGTTGCTACTATCTTGTTATCAGTATTATAGCAGTGTTGATACTTATCCTTCGCTTGAACGGCAGCCCACTCATGCCAAGGATTGCATACCAGGTTGCAGTGTCCTCTTATTTTTGTAGCAGTCGGCGCGTGTTGAAATTCAAGGCGGAAGAAGACAAGTGCGCATGTTTCATAGTTAGGCTACTGATTGACGCTTCCCCGAGCGTTTGCTTCACAGTAATCCAGGTACTAGTGTTTGTGCCTACCATTGGCTTTAGCTGATGAAGGCCCAATGAATGCATTTGATATATTGAATGTGTGCAACACATTTTAGCCATTTATCTTACGACTGAATTCTGCCAAATTAAATGTGCGAAATAAGGTTAGTTCAACTTAATACGTCATATTTACTTATGACGATATTAGGACTGCCTTTTCCCATGCTTTCATTTGACCTTTCGCCATTACTTCAAATGAAACAAAATAATAGTGCCAGAAAGAACTTATTTATACTTTTATTTAATGCCTTTTATAAAAAAATGTATCATTAAACGAGCGTTAGATTACCGGGCGGTGATAGCATATATTTAGATAAAAATTGCGATCATGATGTAAACAACAGTTTAATTAAATACATACATGTGCTAGTATAAACTAAGCATTGTATAATGCGGAATAGGAAATTCATCCAGTAGACCGGCTTTGTCCTTTTTGGGAACTCTTCACGTACTGTTCAGATTTTTTTGCGGACAGAGCTCGAACCTGGGCACAACTGCTTCAGAACCTGGTTGGCTCTATTGTTAGAGCAACAGATTCTGAAGCAGATGTGCCATGGTTGGAGCCCTGCACGCGGTAAATTCCGGACAGTACGGGAAGAGTTCCCAATAAGAACGAAACCGGTCTACTGTATGATTTGCCTTTTCTACACTATACAACGCTTAGTTTATACTGAAAAATATATGTATATAATGAAAGTGGTGTTTGTATCAAGATCGCGACCTTGATTTAAATATAAGCATGTATAATGTACATTTACATGTGTCTACATGAGTTAATGTATATAATTACCTATAATCACCTAACTTAGTGAATCGGCTATTGCTTGTTAATTTCTACATGTTCGCGTCATTTGTATATTTTGGTTTCGGGTGTAATATTAAGTATATATATTTTAAATTGTCTATGCTTTCAGGTAAAGTTTATTTATATTTATAACTATTTTCACATTAAATAATGAAAATAAATAATATTGTAAAAGCGAATCGCGTAATAGTTTTTATCAAGAAATAGTTTATTTCAAATAATATCGTAATTAAAAGCATTAAAATATCCTTCGTGCTCTGATGATGACCGTGAACGGTGAAAGCGTTTTCATGCGTATGATATAAGAAAGTTTTACTAGGCTGAACGACTAGTACAAAATATATTAGATTAGTGCTTATCAAAACGTGGTAATTGTCAATGGTTTCTAAACATCATCTGCATTAAGACAAGTGGTTTTGCTAGTATGCTGTCTTTGGTTTATCCTTCTGTCTAAAAACTAAACTAATTTGTTTCTAGGCTCAAAATATCTTAATACATATATACTTCTTGCATATATATTATTTCTCAGCAACAAACAGTATTGAACTGTTATATATTGAATTTAATGATGTCGTGCTTATTGCGAAATGTGATAACTGTTATCAATCAAGGCCAGAGTGTATGGATTTACTGGAGTAACAGAAATTGTTGTAATTCTCAATTTCGGTGAACTTTAGCATAAATTGATATCCATCAGGTTGGTATCATGTACCGACTCGGAAACCATAGTGTTAGTACCATGTACCTTTCGGTACTATAATGTTATATCGGTTACTAACAAAATAGTCATAGTGTTAGTATCCTTGTGACTCTATATATATATATATATATATATATATATTTATACATGTATATATATATATATATATATTATAGTGAGTTAGCGTTGAAGTTGCATTGTCGAGACTATACGATGTTAGCTACTCTGCTGCAGGTTTGCACATTCGTCTAGGAGATTGTACCGTCCTAGTATCCTGCATTCCTCACTCAAATACATAGTGGTTAAAGGGCGTAATACCGTCTCCTACTGATGAGTCGCCAATAAGCACGAAACAAATGTGAATGAGATCATACTTTCCGTTCATACTGTCTTTGGTTTATCCTTCTGGGCACAACTGAACTAATTTTTTGCAAGGTTCGCAACACCTAATACATACTTGCATATATATTAGTTCTCTGCAAATAACAGTATTGAAGTAGTTTTGCTGTCTTCTGAGTAGAACTTGACCAGCCAGTGTTAAAGTAAGTTCATTGTCTGCAAGACTTCTGTGGGTGAAATCCACATCGCAGCTTTCAAAAGCACGATTTATACTTTATCATTTGATTCATCTTAGTCATTTCTTTCAACTGGATTACTGGTAGAAACATCTGGGATTGGTGTTTCCCACGTTGGCTAATTGTGTTTATCAGAATTATTATCATCACCTGCGCAATAAATCTGTGCTTGATTGCATTTAATAATGTCAATTTGCTTAACTTGTTATTTCGAATAGTTGGAAGACAACAGACAAGTTTATCTATGCCAGTGGGATTTGTGATGCCAAGTTGCGTTACGATAGCCATCATGCTGGGGCGCAGCTTTATCTTGGCCTATTTGCACGTTTGGCTGGTTTCGTACAAAAATTTCACTAACATCGCATGTGTGAAACTATTTGACGCTATACCAGAATACTCGTAGTGTTCAATGTCATTGACGTCTACTTTATGCGGTGCATGAAACGCGTGCTTTCTAGGCAGTTACACAGCGGTTAACTATTGTTTTATTTTATTTACATTAAGTCGCGTTGTTAATAGCATTTTGGCATCATTACGCCGAGGTCTTGGCATACATGCATATTTTTGATTATCTTTCTTCAGTCCTGTTTTCTAAGTATTAATAATATGATTTACTTGTAAATAAGTTTTCTTCAGGCCGGTTGTGATATTGTCACTACCAACACCTATCAGGCTTCTCCTCTGTCACTGGCCACAGCACTTGATATCACCGAAACGGAGGCTACGGAACTTATTAAATACGCTGTACATTTAGCTCGTTTGTCTATTGAAAATGTTTGCTCTCTGCCAACTGAAAACGGCTGTTTAACACATCCAGTGGAGTTAAAATATGTTACAATGTCAGAAAAATTCGGCTGTATCTGTCGAGAATTGCAGCCATTGGTGGCGGGTTCTATTGGGCCGTACGGGGCCTGCATGGCTGATGGATCTGAGTATACAGGTAAAATAGGGAGTATTAGAACCTTATTCTACGTTATTGTACAACGAATGAAATTCTTTACCAAACTTTCCAAATAAACATTACTTCACAATGGGCCGTAGGTCACCAATCAGACCACTAACGTTTGCCAGAAATAACGAGGGCCGAAACGGGAATTGAAGGAACAAAAATAATTGATTAAGCTCCAATTTTACAGAATGCATGAAATCAAAAATATTTACAATTTGGTTGCATTGATGGATTCTTCGATTGATTGATTTAAGCATAATATGAAGTGGTGTATGGGGCACTTCCTCGACTAACTGTCTAGTTCAAATTGCCGTGTATCATCTCTTCAGCCAGTGTTCGAAAAGTGTTTCTCTTACACACCGCTAATTATTCAGCTGCAAAGCGATATTGCGCGAAATTTGAAGCTATTCATTTACGTTCTTTGTTGTTTTAAAGTTATTTGATTGTGCACCACTTCTGTAGAAGTATATTGTCTATGGGTATTTTGTTCGATTTCAGTCTAAAAATGCTCGTTGTTTAAAATTTTAACTCCTCCCCTATTGGGTACAACCGACATTCCTTAAAGTATAAAATTGCGAGGTGAATTATTTCCTCGTTAACTTACTCTCGATTTCTGCCTACGATAGTCTTGTATAAAATCACACACAAAGTATAATCACATTTTCATTTTCCTTATAGGAAATTTCGTTAAATAATAATAATAATAATAATAATAATATCTTCTGTATACCTTGCGGTACTACATTCAGATGGCTGCTCAAAATGAGTGAATATTGTGTGATTATCTTCTTAAAGGAAACTTATGGTTTACACACAAAGCATTTCATCTCTCTGTTTTGTTATTCCTTCAAGACTTACATTTCCAACCTACTCTTCGTTTCAAAACTATTTTTAATGAAGTGCTGAAAGGCGCGAATCAAATTAGATTGCTAATGGCAGCTTCTGCACTACTCATATGTCAAACAGAAAACGGCCTGTTTAAACCTCTGTGTATAAAAAAATTATTAATTAAGCAAACAAATGGATCTTTTAAAATTATTAATTAAGTCATGCATCAATAACACCATATAAAGCCAAAGTGCCATGACGTTCTGGCAAGTAGTTCTGATGATTGTTGTCATGCTGGGCAGTGCATAATTGCGTGAACGCTAGTAACAACTTTGAAGAAGTCGACTGGTGGGATAAATACTTGTTATTGAAGCAGAATATTTGATACCATCTCATTAATAGTCTCACAGCCGCCTTTTACGGTATTCAATGGGTTATGTTAATTTGACTGCTTTATTCACGTGTAGATCCGCACTGTTTTTGGGTACCTTGTAGTCCACTTCGATCTCCTATTGTGCATTTATGCATACTTTGTGGGAGCTTGGAGCTTTGTCCTAGTTTGGATCAGCAGAATGAATGCCAACTTTCTTAATTAAGGCAAAATTTCGACCTCAGCATAAACAATTACTCATGGTTTATTAATAAATGAACATTGGTTGCACTGGAGCTAATAATTGCCTTTTCTTCATTATACCGTGCTTAATTTATACTGACAAATGTAGGTATATAATTGGACTTGTGTTTACTTTAAGATTGCAAACTTGATTGGAATAAATGACTAATTTTTCTACCTTAATTTAAGGTTCCTATGCCGGTAGCATTTTAGAAGCAGATTTAATTGCTTTTCATCGGCCGCGAGCCTTAGCTCTGCTAGATGCTGGAGTTGATCTGTTGGCGTGGGAGACTATACCATGTGTCAAAGAGGTGAAAGCTATTGTCAAATTGATGGCAGAATTAAACGGCTACGCGATGGATAGCCATGGTAATCCTGTTTGGAAAAGTTCGGAACTTCGATCAACAACAGTTTTTAATGAAACAGAGCCCCCTAATAAATCAATAAGCACTCTGCCAACAACTGTGGAAGGGTTGCCAAAATTTGAAGAAACGGACCAATTCCATGAAGAAAAGCCCTCCAACACTTCTACTGTCACACAGCCTGTGGGAAGGTTTATCAACGCAATTGGTTGGCTGTCCGTGGCAACTGGGGATGGCGAAAACCTTGTTAGTGGGGAATCGTTGCGACTTGTCGCGCAAATTGTTCGTGGGTGTCCACAGGCAAGTAAAATCTACTTTCGCATGTGTATATTTTTTATCAATTAACAGAAGTATTTGTGTTGTATTAATGTTTGTGATTCTGGAAATGCCTACCTTGTGCATGTCAATTGCGACCTGGAAATTTGAATCTAGGTGATATTATGCCATATATAGCCCTTCTAATCGACGGTTAGATTCATTAACTCTTCTTTTGCTTTGTATTTGAGATTTAGACAAAATTTCACTCAAAGGTTATAAGATTTACTGTTCTTGATTAAGAATACAGTCTGGTTGAAACGGTGCGATTTCAGATGAATACCTATGTATTAGAGTAATGCGGGCAAGTTTGCCTGCTTCAATGCGTTTGTAGCCCCTTTAAGAGCAAACGTCGCGAGTGCTTTATAGTGGAAGGTATTTTACCGCTATCGCAAAAAAGTGGAGAATGAATTTCAGGTTGCCTGCTAAATTTCGGTATGTTGTATAGCAACGTTAGAATTCAAAAGAACTTTAGTTGAATTACGCACTCAGATTACACAATAACGAACAAGAAACATACAGAGGAACACAAACACAAAATGCACCAGCTTATTTTCAATTGATGTTCTAATATCTTTTGATTATTTAACCGTGGAGAAATAATTTTCCAAATCATCTCTTTCACAATACTCATTTCTTTCATTTAATGCTTTTAAAAGACAGAAATCTGCCTAGTTTAGAATTTGATTTTTATTTTAAAATTGTGTTAGAAGATTAAATGTATCGAACATAAACTGGTTAATTGTGTATTTGTGCCTCTGCATTTGTGTTTTCCGCTTCCCGTTCGTTTTGTATAGTGTATGCCTTTTAATAAGACTTAACACCTATTGATTGTATAAATTTCGATAAAGTGATATTTCTCAATTTGCTTTTCTAATACGAAATAATAATGGTTTAACTTAAATGTTTAAATGATAAATTTACTGACATTGTAGAATTTTTTTTCGTGTGCGACATGTGTGACAGATATTTGCCGTGGGTGTCAACTGCAACATACCACACATATTGATAGACAAGGCACTGGCTAACCTCCATGAGCCCGTCACAAAAAACTCCGGCTGTTGCAAATCATTGCGAAATGATGACGGTCAACAACTATTAGAGGACACGTCGAAGACTGATTCTGTACTCAACAAATTAAATGAACGGTTGTGGCCTTCCGTTGATTGTGCTTCGTGTTTACACCTCTCGGAGCCTAAAAAGTTGCCATTGTGCTACACAAATAGTGGTGAAGTGTGGACAAAATTACCTGGTATCGGTGGTGATTCAGGTGAGTGGGTTTGGCCGCATGGAGTAACCTCAGGTGACTGGGCACGAAATGTGGCTGCGAGCGCTGTGTCGCGAAAAAAGTGGCATGCGCGCTTTGAACACCATACCGACACTATAAACGAAATCCCGCCCCTCTGGATCGGAGGTTGCTGCAGGTAGATGCCCCGTTGTAGCTATTTATAATAATATTTCGTTATGAATGGTTAAGGAAATCTATTCATAAGTCAATATTTCGGCCCGTCTATTGATATATATATATATATATATATATATATATATATATATATATATATATATATAGGTAAGTGTGTGTGCGTATGAGTGTGTATAATAATTGATCTTTAGGAAAACCACTGTTGAACGCATCACTGTGTATGTTTTGGATAAACCGGCCTGTCCTGTTTACTAATGCATTTTTTAGTTCTCTTCGATTTTGAATTTATAAAAAAAACAAAGGACGTCATGATTAACATTGAGATTTTAATAGCTGATGGCGATAGAGGTCAAATTGGGATACCCTTGCTAGATTAGCAGGTTCTCAGAACTGTCTTTATTTCGAAATTCTGAAAAAAGATTTACTGTCTCCAAAATCATGGCTTTGATAAATTTTAAAGAGTTCGAACATATTGCATGTAATTATTCTTCTATAAAGTGAATGACTTTATGGAATTCAATCTACTGCTGATTTAACAAACATAATATAAGAGGTTATGACATCCACCGGTCTCACATTTATTGACCAAATATAGTGGGTTTTTGGCGTAGTGCCGGCTCTTTCTGATACGTTGTCAGTAAGCATCAAGCGCATGTTTACATGTGGTTGCACATTTTTTTATGCTGACTTTGACATATCCTCCTTATTCTATATGAACTAGTTTATTAATAAGTTCGCAAACAATATGGAAATATTTTTTAGTAGACTTGGTAAAATTTATAATTTCAAATTATCGTGGATGCTCTGGTATGGCGTAAAATATTGCCTATTTGTCCATCTGATGCATCGACAATAATGATTTCGTATTATTTTGAGCGAGATCTTCGGTGAAAGTAGGCAGTTTTAACTGATCAGGAAATTTGTCTGACACACGCATGAAATTTATCAGTTATTTGTCACTAATTTGGATGACCTATATTGCAATTGATTTTACCCCGTTCAATTGAGAACAATCGATTGATATATTCTCTCTGAGTTCTGCAGTTATAATTTGTTGATAACAATGAAATAAAGCGATAGCAGACTCGTTGAATGATGGATAGCTATTGGTAACATTTTTCGCAAATTATCCATATTCGCTTTCGTACGACTGACAGTGTGCAAGATTTGTAGAACCTGTTTCGTTACAAAACTTAAGCAATCACGATTATCTGTGAAAGGCTGACCAAGCGTTTTTTGTTCTCTTCATTTCCCCATTTTGCGTTTAATAATAATTAATACTGCATCCATAACATTACGCGGAATCAATAAGGCTTCTTCATTGGATTCTTTTGTCTTCTAGGTTTAAAGCAATTTTCGCCCAGTGAACTGTCTTTTGGTTAGTAAGATTAAGGTCAAACATGATCAAGTTACCGACAAGACGCAAAATAGTGGAAGATGGTCGACTTTAGGTGCCACTTCCTGGGTCGATTCGGTTTAGAGCATTGGCATTTGAGTACCAGACGTTAAGAAGAATCAAACTTTCCGAGCTTACAGAGCAGATGTAGAGAGGCTCCTTTATTTGGCTCTGTTTGTCGCTGTATTCCAATATTTTCACTACATTGCATCTATTGATTAGTGGGTGTACGATTTGGCTTGATTAAGTAACCTATATATCGTCGGCAACGAGATTGATCGTCTACCTCTTGCAGTTTCAATCTTCCACCAGTTTTTATATATTCCATAAAAGAAATTGGTTTTTGCGTAATGCTGCCATCGTTCGCGCTGATTGACATTTGCGGGACAATTGATAGCACCTGTAGGTCGGTAAAATAGTTATTCCTCTACATTTCCAGGTGCACAGCTTGCTTTTTTTGATTGATTGATGGGTTATCACTGGTTTCGTGAATGTGAAGCCGTCCTTACACTGCTTGTCCGGAAATTATTAAGGCAAGATACTGAAGCAGACAAGAAAGTACTTTAGGAAGTAAAATAACTATAAATAGATCTGTCTTGAATGAGGATGTCACATTTTCTACAAAGTGCTTTCTCTGTGAGTATGGTGTCAGTCCTGAAGATGGGACTGGAAATGAAATTTCTAAATTTCGGAAAATCTGTATTCAAAATAATTTCCGGACAAGAAGTGTAATTACGTCTTCAGATTCACAGAACCAGTGAGAGTCCATCAATCAATTAAAAAAAAACAAGCCGTGCACCTGTAAATGTAGAGGAATAAAGATTTTACTGACCTACGAGTGCTATCAATTGTCCCACAAACGTCAACTATGGTGTTAGCTTCCACCAGAGTTGTCTAATTGGCCTATCAATTTCATCAGTGTTTATCGTCTTAATCACATTTGTCTTATTTATGATAGTCACAGGTGTCAAAACGAGAAATTCTGTACAGAATATATAAATTGTAAGCGTTAATTATATGTAGGGTAAAATTCCGTTTGGGCAATATTTCGGAAATTGTATACTTACTTATATATGTAAATGTGCTAATGCATGGAATTAATGCCTTACCAGGCTTTCGCTTTTTGTGTTTTTGTATATACGCATATACAATAAAACAATAATTGATTGCGTGGGTGGTGGTAACAATTCTTTAAATCAAGTTTGCGAGCTCGAAGTAAACACCAATCCCATTGTATTTATACATTCTGTGTTTCATTTTTCACAGATTTTCACTAAGTTTCTTGCAGCGTTGCGGAACGTGTAGTCCGGAAATGTTTTATCTGTTCTTTATTTACGCGGTCTTCGATTCTGAAAATGATATTTCATTAGTCAACAAACCGCATCGCTCATCCATGAAGCTCATTTTCAAACTAATACAGTTGATAAGGTGTCTAATTAATGCACACACATCATTAAAAAGAAAATATATATGGGGAACAAAATGGCCTCATTATATGTCGCATCTTTGCTTGCTAACATTCAATTAAAAAATAATTATTCTTAGTACTTTACCTTGAAAACGAGATATCCAGACGTGCCAATCAACTTTAATGGCATAAAAGGCATCATATAGGTATATAAAGCGTGTGAAATACATTTATGAGGGCTAATAATTTCGGAAAATAAATTTTGTAGTCATTAGGATTTACAATGCCCCTCTTCTAGATTATGTATGCTTGCACATTCTTGTAAAAGCAAGTTTCAAAAATATATGGGGATTGATTCAAAACCAGTAGACTCGACAGAATTTGTGGACAGCACAATAAAACCAATACAATCTTTGAAATCGAGCCTTGCATGCTTTAAGTCATCGAGCACATTGATCGGAGCACCTGGATCTCCGCTTATATCGGCTTGCAAAATAAGCCTAATTATATTCCTTCTTCGTACCACATAATATTTCTCTCTGGCACACGTATATTTGGCGCACATCTCCCTTTTTTAGTTGTCAAATGATTAACTTAGAAGGCTTTGCATTTTCATTATTCTAGCTACACACTCATAACCCATGTTTTTATCCGCCCAAGTTGATTGGGTTCCTTACGCTAGATCCATCCGTGTTCACAATAGCGATGTCATTTAGACCAGCTTTATTCGTGCAGATTTACTGCATTACCGTATGTTTTCTCACCTCACTGCTGCACCAAATTATTTAGCAGACTCAACCCACGTTAAAAAAAACTTGTGGCGATGTACAAATGAATAGGGGCTTGCTGGTCTTGTGCGTTCTCCTTTATTAACAAATTAAATAACTATTTATGTCATTGAACCTCGACTGACATATCATAAAATCCATTTTCTTCTTCAAAATCTCACTTTATAAAGTTACTTCTTTATTGATCAACTCCGCACTAAAAGGAGTCATTTTAGCGTTATTGGCCTGCAGAGTAGCCGTCGCAATATTTCTTCTCCCAACCTCAGGAGGCGGCCTTGAAACCTTGCTAAATGGGCAGAGTACCTCAGCTCGGGCCTGTAGGCAGTGTTGACGAAAACGGCGTTGCTCTCAAAACCAAACTTCTTCGTCAGACACGGGAAATCATTTTTTGAAATTTGATTGCGGCGTGCCAGCTTCATATTTTCCAATGCCGCGTTTTGCGTACGCGGGTAGTAGCTTTGCACGGACAGTTTCACAAAGATCCGATTGATCACAATTTGCATTTTCGTTTTGTTTTCGATCGGGCTGAGTTTGTATTCGTCCCAATGGAAATGCGGTTCTATCACATCTTTGTTTACTGGCGTCGTTTCGGAAGGTGAATCCCCTTTCCATCTTCAGGCCAATTTGTCTACTTTCATCCACAGCACAATACTCACAAAAGCAGATTTAAGCAAATGTGATAACCTCCTTCCGAAACTTTCCTATTTATTTTTTATTTTGGAAAACGAGTAATCATTGTTTATGCGCCTTTTGCAATTATTTTGATATAGTGGTTGCGCTTCAGCTTTGTTAATCTTTCTTAACAGGCGGACCAATGAGAAGGCCTCAAACTATCAGTCTCAACTTAATACTAGAACCAAGCAACTTAGTGTTCATTTCCAGAATATCCACAATCATGAGTTCCATAGTTATGTGGCAGTGAAGCAACAGTACAGTATTAAAACGTAATGTTATTTCGTAATAGTTGTAATATATTAATCTTTAATGCGAAACGGTTTTTTGGCAGTGAAGCACTAATATTTCCTACGTCTATATGATACTTCTATCTGATTATGATCGTGTTTGTAGACAAATGTTGGCATTATTGTCCTTTCGCTTCATTTTTTTGATTGCACGTTAACGTAAACGCGTGGTGTTGCCTTGGCAAGGGTGCAACCACAACAAATCAACGAGCTGGCGCGAATCATAAAGCCGACCGAGTTCACCTTGCCAAATAATTATAAAGGCGAGAATATTTCGCACAAATCGATGGAAGGCGCACAATAGCACTAACACCAGACAAAAGTTGAAAATACCAAAGAGTCGCAACGTACCATACGGATCAGTAAGTGAAAAAATAGATCTCAGATAGATGCAGATTTGTTGACGCTAAGTAATGAATTGAAAACTTTCTAGCTGTGTATCATTTTGAATCCCGCTTTAATGGAAGCTTGTGTGTCATTTTAGTTGATTCTTTAATTATTGATTAATCCACGTACTGTTATGTATAAATATTTGTGTGGACTATCTGGACGAACTTGATCATTCTTTGCAGCAGTGCAAGTGAATATTTGCTAGACTCTATTGCTCTTTCTTTAAGAAGCTGTTGTTTTTTGACAAAACGTCGAAGCTATTCCGAAAACTGCTGATATATTTGCCTCTGGCTTTTATTGAACACTAACCAACTCTGGAATATCCTTGGTATTGCATATTTTTTCTAGAGAAAAATGGAATATTAGTAATTGTTATGCTTACTTTTTGGTTAAAAACGGAGTCTTGAAAGAAATAAAACACTAAAACTAAAACAAAATTAAATGTTAAATCAGATGCTTTTCTTACAAATAAGAGTGGAATTTGTTCCAGCTCGTCGCTCTTAGATGCGATAATGGTTGAGGCAAAATCTCTGCAAGTCGACCACGTATTATAATTGTCAGGCAACGAAGGCGGTTCCACTGAATAACAGCAATCTGAGTAATAGTTGTTTCTATCAAGATCGCAACCTTGATTTTTATAATAGGCCGGCGCTTTTGTTGACGAACACAAATATTTACATTATGCACCAATTTGAACTGCGAATCAAACGAAAAAACCCCTGGAGAATCAAAGGACACACATAGTCAAGTAGAGATTATTCATAGCTTTAACGTTATAGACATAGACTCCACTGGAGACCTAGGTCTTTGCTTATTTGTGTTTATATATATATATATATATATATATATATATATATATATATATATATATATATATATATATATATATATATATATATATATATATATATATATTGAAATAGCGACTTTAATAAAATTCATTGTACCCTTCCTGCGTGCAAAAACAAAAAGAAATTTTATCAGATATAAGAAAATTTCTT
>JAQBSW010006327.1:0-49436 GCA_029291075.1 Eudiplozoon nipponicum | reverse complement strand
GTTAATTTCGAGTATAATCAATTACACTTTAAATTGTCACGCTAAGATACATTCTGGGTTTGTATTTGATGCAATTTCTTTGCCGGAGGAGTAAAATATCATGTTGATTTGTAGAAAGTATATCGTATTTGCAAAATTATTTTACTGATGAAGAACATTTTAGAAATGAGCAATATATTAAATTGTTTAGGCGCAAGCATTCTAATACTTCGTCGGAAATAATTAATTTTCCTGACGGCACCAAGAATTCTTGTTAGACTCTGCTGATCAATTGCATTTTGGAATGTAAAATTTATACGCCACAACGCATTAATACAAGTTTTATACAATGTCAGATTTGGAGAGAGATAGAAATTGATATTTGGCGTCCACCCTCAAGATTCTACGTGTAATGAGTGTTATGTTAACCGTTGTGCAGGGGAAATTGATGTCGACATTTAGGCTTTAAATGATATTATTTATCAGGAAATCTTTGTCAGGCTGCCGGGCTCCCACTCATTCCTGCGATTATATTAGACCTTCCTGATTGGACTATCAAGGATTTTAACCAAGTTTCTATCTTGCGATTTGCGCCCAATTCTGTTGCAACAGATGTGTTTCCCATTGAGAGTTAAATGCGTCTACTCTTCAAAATAAAAATTCGTATTTAGTAAAGGTAGTAACTTGACTTGTTCCTAAACAAGCATTGTGGACTGCCGTTGTTCTGCCAAAAACAGGTTTCAAATGTATGCAAAGTAATTTATAATTGTAAAAGATATACTATTAAATTGAAGTAGCAATTATTACAAAATATTCAATAAATGAACAGGCACAACGTTTAAATTGGTTGAATCGGTGTTACATCACGCTATTCAACCTAAATAATGATCTAAAACAGAGCCGTGTTAAATATATATATATATATATATATATATATATATATATTTATCCAGCACTGCACTACGTCTATTGCAAACTAAACATTCAATTCCGACATATATTAACTTCTTTTCTTGACAATTTTCACATCATTGTCAGCATAGGTGGAAATTTCGTTGATTGTGACGCAACTTTGGCTTAAAATGTTTGGAGTAAAGTCTAGAAAAACCATCTGTTTTTAGGCAAATCAAAGGTTTACCTATTGTGCGATAACGATGGCACATTGACTAAAATTCCAAACTCAGAGGCAGCTGTGCTTCGATTGAAGCACTGCATGCGAAAATTTCTGGCAAGTAGTAGACGAAATCCAAATACATTTCAGAATCGCAATATTCACATTCATCATCAAAATATATAGTGGGTGAAGGGCCTAATACTGGTTCCAGCCAATGATTCGCCAGTAAGTACTAAACGAATGTGCTGTCGTTGATTTGTCCGTCTGGTCCGATTAATACCAATTTGTTACTAGCTGTGCAAAATCTAACTCAATATTGCATATGCACAAGTTCTCATCAACAACAGTAGCTAACAGTTATATATTAAATTGCATAATGACATGATTAGCGCGAAATATGCAAAATGATACCGATAAAGAAAAGGGTGGTGTAACAGGTGTTCTGAAGTAGTTGCAATTCTCAATTTTGGCATACCTTGTAAACCACTTTGTTGTTACCATGAAAGGACTGGGTAACCATAGTGTTGGTACCCTTTAAATGTAATATATATATATATATATATATATGGTATATACATATATATATATATATATGGAAAACAATCACATGTAAGTGCGTCACATCCAGTTCAAGCTCAATGCCTGTACATGCTTCTTCTGCTTGCATAAATACGGTTGCAATTTGTTTATCCATAATGTTTCGTATGTGGCTTGCTTCCTTTTGTTATTGCATTTAATAATTACTTCGAATGCTACGTCTGGAGAACATACGTGCGAGGTTTCGACGATGCGTTGCGCAATTGCAGATGTGTATTCACCATTTGATTTAAAACAGGCGTTCAAGTTACAATGTTCTATATATATATATAGAGAGAGAGTATATATATATATATATATATATATATATTCGTGTGTGGAATTTTATATTTTTTATTAATCTTGCTTATATATTTATACTAGTTGACATTAATATCTTATCTTTGGCATGATATAAGTTTTAATCTTAAGGCCGATCAGCTACACCCTTAATGGTGCTGATAAAAATTACGGTAACATTAGGCCGTTGAATCTGTAACAAATGACCCTATGAATTATTAATTTTTTGTCTCAAGATGTGGAAATGCGACGATAAAATTAATAAAAGTAAAATATTTATGCGAAAGTGGATTAATAGAAATTACCCGATCTGCGTTTTGACTAAAATAAATAGTTTAACAGTAGTTTTCTTTCTTCAACAAAATATTTAGGCTGCCTTTATCGGCAGGATTCTTCAGTTGGTCCATCCTCTCTAGTTTTAAAAAACCAAACTAATGAAGCTATTATCGTATTTCCTTTAGCTACAATATATATACTTCAGACCGATCTTACACTGGAGGTTTGTGTGTTTGTATGTGCATTTTCGTAGCTGTTCTGTTCACCTAAATAACACAGGGAGTGGCTGAATAAGAATTTACTATTTGCATTCGTTAGACTATTTGTTTTATACACTCCCTGTAAAATGACGTAACTGAGGTTGCCCTCACATTTTCTGGTGTGGGCAGACCAATAATTCAGAAGCACTGGTCACAAACACTTGCCATAATGAGTGATAATATTAGAAATCCGAATGACGAATGCAAGCTTTAAATTTCAATCCAAACCACTCAGGTTGTACTCAGGACAGACATGTTAATAACAGTTATTGACATAACATTAAATAGGTGCACGTCACACATGTTCATGTGAATGTGTATAAATAATTAAAAAGATTCAGTTAAATATATTTGATAAACATGTACGTATATCTAAATGAAACTGCTGCCAATAGACATTAATTTTCCCTTTGTACGCGTCAGACAAATTATTTATTGTAAACATTTGAAATGCTGTACTATTGGAATGATCTCAATAGCTGTGGTAGTTTTGCATAGATAGTACATCTCAGCTTAATAATCTATCCTTTTTCATGTAGTACACATTTATCAACAATTTCAACCAACTGATATGAGTTTAACAGGGTATGCTCGAAGAAATAGGAATATTTTTTTTTATTCTATGACACAAAAACTTAGCAGTTTTATATGTTTGGGAGTGTTGGACATGCACTCGTAATGGATTACCAGTAATTTACCATTTCATTATCACCAATGTTCCAGATCATTAATATGTCATCCAAGAAACGAAGTTACAATTTTGGTTACAGTGAAGTCTTAACCAAAAAATTATTTTGCAAATAATGCATAAAGATATTTGCTATTGGGACCGACAAAGGTTGTCCCATTGAAAAACCTCGATTTTTTTCATAATACTATTTCCAAAATGTAAAATAAGTAGAGGACATATATATACACATCATCTCCTTGACGTGACCAATCGTCATTTTGGATCCTTCTTATACTAAGGGGTGATCAACTAGAAAACGTCGAAAACAATCGAGGGCCTAAGGTACCGGTATATGCGTGTACGTATATACCAAATCTTTGCTTATTAATTTATCCTTTTCATCTAGTACATATTTATCAACAATTTCAACCAAATGATATTAGATTAGCAAGATATGTTCGAAGAAATAGGAATAGTTTTTTATTCTATGGCACAGAAACTTAGAATTTTTTTTGAGGAGTGTTTTACATTCTCTATAATTCTTAAAGGATTACCCGGCTTATGCACTTTAAATGAACCATAAACTCTAGGTGCAGCTGCATCTCTTTCTATGCGAGTGTTACCATGCTTTCAATACAATTCATCACTAACAATCATATTATTGATTAAAAATTTTACTTGCCCTTGTAACCTATCCGTGGGGTCTTTAGTTAATTTAGTGTATACTTCTGCGTTGCTTAACTGTTATAACATTTTATTATTATGATCGGATTGATTCATCAGAATTGTAGCTACTCCTTTATCCGCGTTTAAACATTCAACTTTATTCGAAATTAAATCCTTTCTGAGACTTTTAATGTCATAGTTAGGCTTAATTTTATCCGTTTGGTAGGTTAAAACCCATTAAAGGCGACTTCTAATTCAAATTTCACCCTATCCTTGTCTGGAAGAAGTTGTGCGGTTTTGACAGCCTCTGTAATCACTTCATATCTAACCGATCATTCATTAGGAATAGCCATGTTTAAATCACGGTTAAGTAGTTCAACTTGATCCCACTTATAATCCACTGTTCATGGGCTTACTATTCTATTAGTCACGATTAAATTACTTCGTTCTTGAAATTTAGAAAGACTACATTCTCAATCAAAGATTAGCCACTAACTGAATAATAAGCCCATTAATGAATTAGACACTGAAGCTGGCTCCAGTTACAGATTAAGAACATCGGATTATGATTGACTTATTGATGGGCTTATTGTTCTATTACTGGCTAATCTATGACTGAGAATATAGTCTTCCTAAATTTCACCTCTATCTACTCGTTTGGTGTTAAAACGCTTAAAGATTTGAACGCTTATTTTTGTGTCTTGCAACCCCACAGCATTTTAAATGTTTAGAATTAATAATTATTCTGACGCATGCAAAGGGAAAATTAATGTCTATTGACTGCAGTTTCATTTAGATATACATAAATGATTAACAATTATATTTAACTGGATCTTTTTAGTTAATTATACCAATACACATGCACATGCGTAACGTGCACCTATTTAATTTTATGCCCATAACTGTTATTAACATGTCTATCCTGAGTACAACCTGAGTGGTTTTAATTTAAATTTAACACGTGCGTTCGTCATTCGGAATTCAAATTTTATCACTCATTATGGCATGTGTTTATGCGAGTGCTTCTGAATTATTGGTCTGCCCCCACCAGAAAATTTGAGGGCAATCTCAGTTACGTCATTTTACGAGGAGCGTATAAAACGAATATTGTAACTCATGCAAACATTAAATTCTTTCTCAACTACTCTAGTCTCACTTAGATGAACATAACAGTTACGGAAATGCATATACGCACATGTGTCACGCGACTATCTAGTGAAAGATCAGTCTGAAGTATAAATATTATAGCCAGAGGAAACATCACGCTTGCTTGATTAAATTGGTTTTATAAGACTAGTGAGAATGGACCAACTGAAGAAGGCTGTCGATAAAGGCAGACGTTATTTTTTCTGAAGAAAGAAATCTACTGGAAAGCTACCTGTTTAAGTCCAAACGCAGATCAGGTAATTTTTATGAAATTAATAGATGAAAATATTCGAATTCTAATTTACAGCATATCCTCGATTTTCCATTTGGTTATGAATTTTCAAAAAATCTATATATATATATATGTGTGTGTGTGTGTTTGTGTGCGTGTGTGTGTTCGTAAGTATATTCATATATGAGCACCAATTGCCTAAGAAAAATTTATTTGCAAATAGTAAATTTCTATTCCTACTTAGTTCGTGCGCTGTGCCGAAATTGTTAAAACGTGGATAGTTTCTGCGAAACCTCACTATATGACTCCCGTTTCTGAGACTTTCGAGTTTATTTGAGATATGCCATTTAACCGAATAAATGGCCGATATATTTAGAATAACTTTCTCTGCCTATTTAGCAGATGGACACATTTAAGCAATCACTGTTTACGCGGGTGGTGACATTAATTTTTCAAATGAATTCTATGAGCTTCAGATAAATAATAATCCTATTGTGGACAAACTTACATTGTAGGTCAACGTCTGGATTGTTTATATGACAGCAGACTACATCAAAACAGCAGTAAATAATGCTTACAGAGCCGATACAGAAAGAATGTAAAAAGCATGTAGTAAAGTTTTTATTATACGACTATTGCTAGAAATGAAAGGCAGATAAAAAATATGGTAACCTCGAAAGCCTTATACCGAATAGTTAATGCAACGAAGTTGGGAAATATGCTGCATTACCTGAAATATAACTTCTGGTCTTTGAATAAACACAAATAAATACGACAATGAAGACCTAAATAATAAATGCCGACCAGTTCAAAAATAGGTCTAAACGATAGAATTAAGTTAATATGGGTAGTGAGAATCAAATTAATTATTAACCTTATTTTTAGCCAATGCGAAACCACTTTCTGTCAGAAACCGTTACTATTTCAAGCAAAGTTACAGTTGGAAAATTAAAATGATTAATAATAAGCCAGCAAAGCAGAAAGTATTATTTAATTGGAATATTAAACCACATTTAAATTTTATGCGATTGTGTGAATGCACTTATCACAAAACAGACGTAGAGATCATGTAATTACATTTCATTTGATGTCCGCCGTAGTTCCAGGTGTTGGTATCAGGCCAGTCGGTAAAAAGATGCCAGATGAGCGGAAAAATGCTAGACAATAAAAAACATAACATTTTATTTCTTGCGTTAACTAATTTGTAAAACTGTGTGAAAAAGAATATATGTAGATATACATTTTTATCTCATCGGAAATATTTATATCGAACAATATTATAAGTATAAAATTTTGTTATCCATATCTTCTTCAAACGGTGGTTTAATTTCTAATGCTAAATTATATCAGTTAAGCCTATTGTTTAAAGAACAATTTTGTCAGCATTAGAAGTATAATCAAATACAACCGACCGAGGATATATATATATTTATATGCATATATATATGTATATAAATATATATATTGATTTAAATTACTTTTGTGAGTGACGACTAGTCTGACCCGGTGATGTTTCTATTTCAAGAATCATTACGTGAATTTGTTTTAACAACATTTTTCCAGGAAACTCTACTGTACAATGATGTGTGGGTGTAGGATAGCTGAATATATCAAACCAAGACATAGGAAATATTTTTGACTAAATTTAGAATGTTTCGGCAGTAGCCGGCCACGTTGCTATAAATAATAAAACATCAATACATTCGGATTCCCAAATGCTTTTCAAAGCTAAGTCGAGATGATTCACGGAAGATATCGTCAGTTTCCACATCTAAATAAAAAAAACGTAATTTATTACACCAATTGAACGAAAACGTGTGATTTGCACGCGTTTGTTTATTTATGTGCCTCCAATTCTGGGTATCCTACTTGGTGTTCGTTGTTATTCAATAAATTTGCGAAATTAGAATCATAGCGCGCTGATTTAAAAAATTCGCCGATATAAGTAAAATCTGTTGTAGTGAAGTGTAACGGCTCAAGAAAAATTCGCCGACATATTGCGTAAATGAAATTCAAAGTTAATTTACGCGGCACCATTTAAAACAAACGATATTTGCCGTTAACCAATGGCGTGCGAGCTTTCCTTTTCACTGCTATATAAGTACGATGCATTTACCATGCTAGTCAGTAGTTACGTATAATTTCTGCTGCGCACTACGTGTGTGTGCTGTCTTCTGCCATGCTGACTTTTCACCTACGCTGACTTCTGGACTTGCTTCATACGCGGAGTCACTTAGTCACGCCAATATTGTCGCTGCACAACTAGCGAGACGGTGCAACATCTATTTATTGGACCTTTACGTGTGCCAATCGCCACGGTGTTGTCGCAGATCTCCAACGAGACAATAATCATCCTTCACGCTGCTGATGTCAACGCCACAACATAAGGAAAACCAGTCAGTCAGTAATTCAGATCCGGTCTCAAGTGTCTAGGAGAATTTCTAGACACTGCCACTCTATCTAACTTCCTCGCCATTTGCCGGAGAACGAAATTGCGGCGCTATTAATGGCCACCAACAGTACTAACTCTCAGCCGTCTTGGCACGTCAAAACTTTGTAAACGTCGTACGGCATTTACTTTAAGCTGGGGCGTTTTACAGAATTTGTAACCTGGGGGAATAAAGGACCATTTTGTAACTCTGTTGTACATACCTGATTTATAATAATTTTAGGTTTCAGTACAAAGTTTGCTTCAATGTTTTTGCGCACATTCGACTTCGTACCACTAGGCCATGTGCAAGTGACTCGCACCAGTAGGCGAAATGAAAGTTGCATTGGACATCACGTTCAAACGCTCTGCTCACATATTTTAATGCTGTTTAGAAGAGCCCATTCATTACTTACTAGAACAAACGTAATAAATAAACAAATTTAAACCCGCATGTTTCAGCTAACCAAAAAATATCCTATTCCGGATATCCTGTAATAGGACATTATTAACACACCCTATAACTTGAGTTTTAATTCCCTATTGAAGCCCATATATGTACTTTTATCAGATTTGCCAGAAAATTGAACAAAATTGTGTATGTTACATTTGTAAATTTTAAACAAAAGTTGAAATCAATCCCAATAATATTAGTGAAGACTAAACAAAATGACAACGATGAATATTTTTTTTGTTGATAAATCACGCACACACACACACACACACACATATATATATATATATATATATATATATATATATATATATATATATATATATATATGAATGGAATTATTTATAACGTTTTGTGTACATAGTGCAAATAATGTTCAGATGGACAAACACAGAGTCAGCATGAAAGGAAGGTATAATTACATGCACACATGCCTTTCGTGATTGCTGGCGATACATCAGTAGGTAAGGGTACTGCGCCCCAAGTCTGGTCAAATAATGTGGGACCGTTCTACTGTAAAATCTAATTTACGAATGTGTAACCTTGTAACAGTAGAGCTAACTGCATATAAAGTCATCGAATATACATCATTTAGACTGAGCCAGAAAAAGGGTTCCGACCACATCGTTTCCAAACGTCGATTTTTACATTGCACAAATTTAGTGACTTTGAAGATATACTAAATGTTACCAGATTGAGAATCACATCATTTGAACACAGGTAACTTTGGTAAAACTATACAATCTAGACCTCATGGACATTATCAAATTTAGCATTCGTATTGACAGAATTCAAATAAATGTAGTATAACTATATAATATTTGTTTCCAGAGAAATAATACATACAATAGTGTATTGGGTATGATGTAATTAGTTATCAATTGGCTTAAATAAGTCAAGAAGGATAAAATGATTAATCATATGTACACATGCTTTTCGAGATTAATGGCAACTCATCAGTAGGAACTCGTATTATGCACAAAATTTACCATTTACTTGAAAAAAATATATATATAATATTTATACATTATATATTTGCAATGATATATTAGATTTTGCGTTCCTTTTATAAAATAATTTGTATAGGATTAAAATTCATCAGTATTAACTGTTACCTTTCCCTATATTCACAATATGTTTACTAAGAAAAGTAGGACCGCTGGACGAATATGTATTTAAGTATTGATGCAAAATCTTTGACAAGGCAATTTCAAAGTTAACTAACAACATATAATATATACCATTACATTAAATGCTGCCAAACCCATCGTTTTGAATACGACAAGTCGATATAAGTTGCCAACAGAGTTGATTTGACGGTATGCTAGATTTCACCAGAATTAAATGTTTCAACTATTGAATAAATATTACTCAAGCAAATCCGAAAATTTTAGTCTTGATCGATGTCAGTTATCGCATTTTGCGGTAATCCTGACATCATAAAATTAAATACGTCTTGAAAGTAGAAGAAGCATGTTCAGACATTGATCTTGAACTGGATGTGACACACGCAATTGATTGGTTTCCGTTATTTAAAACTCTCTGTGTTTACATATTTTTATCTTGTTTTGCCTTCCAATTTATATAAAAAGATATGTTCATTAGTAGATTCTAGAGGAGATAATGAGAAAGAAATGTTTCTTGTATTTGATAAAATACTTTTTGCTTTTGCACACAGGAAGGGTAGATTGAATTTTATTAAAGCTCGCATTTCAAACTAATCTTTCAGATAACTGGATGAACTAGTGACGTTAAAGTGTAGAGCGCAAAGAACTTTATTGTGGCAAGAACATTATTATCAGTGTATTAAACAATTACGGTTCCCAGGCGACGTGGTGCGCAGTTTACAAAAGTCAAAACTACGAGTCAACCGAAGAAATCTTACAAGGTTGGCGTATTACAAAATTGAGCAGTTGAAGGAAGATGAAGCAGTGCTACAGGCAAGAATTGGGTGTGTATCTTGTTTATTAGATGAACTAAGTCTTTTTTTGCAAGAATGAAATTTCTGATGTTTTTGCCGAGAGTTATTAAGAAAGATAAAGAAAGAGTTTTGAATAAATTAGAAAAAGATATAAAACCTGGAATTTTGTGTTATTTAATACCGACCGACCTTGATAAGCGTGTGCTTAACTAAACAAAAGTGCCAATCGATCAGCTAACAATGGAGGCATTATAGATGGGCCGAAATTATGGAATACATTCTTCTAATAAATGCGATGTTGATTTTGAGGCAGCATTTGAATTGCTATTTGAACAAACAGCTGACTTGGAACCTACCAGTATTGATTATAAAAATTGGTTCAAAGCTACATTAGCTGATCAAGCTTCACATTTGAAATTGTCTAAATGCGCAGAGCAGCATTAATTGACAAAGCAACATCTAAATGCGCTAAGATGTATCAGCAGAAATGTGGACATCAAAATACTACGCAAGAGCGTATTTATAATGGACAAATGTGACTACATTCAAAAGATGGATAACGTGTTAAAGGACAATACATAATTCACACGTCTAGACGATAAATCAGATGAAATAGACAAAGTGGTGCGCAAAAGAATAAATAAAATTAAGATCTTGACAGATGCCAGTTTAATTGATGAGGCCACTGCAAAGAAGCTCAAGCAGTTGGATCATCTACACCAACAATGTGCGGATTACCAAAAACTCACAAAAAGGGTTGTCCTATGAGGCCAATTTTATCGATGGTAAATTCTCCGTTTCATGCACTAGCTAAATGGCTAGTTGTTCAGTGGAACAATTACTTAAGCTACTAGGGAATTATTCGGTTGCCGATTATTTTGAGTTTGTAAACAAAATTCAAGATATAAATGTTAAAAACAAGATAATGGTATCTTTTGATGTTACTTCTTTATTTACAAATGTTTCAATTGATGAAACTATTGACATTATAGTCAAATCTGTAGAACACGACATATTACCGTCGCCGGTGCCAGGTTACTTTCTACGAATGCATATCTTATTTTGCACGAAAGACGTACTGTTTCGTTTTAATGGGAGTATCTATAAACAGACTGATGGTGTCGCAATGGGAAGCCCCTTATCTCCAGTGTTGGCTAAGATTTTTCTAGTGCACCTAGAGAACACATCATTTAAGTGTGACATAAAAAATGTGCTCAATATATACGATACGTGAATGATATATTTCTTGTCCCTAAGGACCGGTCGCAATCACGAACACTGCTTCAAAGTTTCAACAAAGCACATAAGAATATCGGCTTCACGTCAGGGCACGAGAAAGATGATCGCAATTTATTGTTTTCCGTTTCTTCACTCTCTCTATGTTTACATATTTCTATCTTGTTTTGCTTTCCAATGTATATATAAAAAAATATGTTCATTAGTAGATACTTGAGGAGATAATGAGAAAGAAATGTTTCTTGTATTCGATAAAATTTATTTGTTTTTGCACATGGGAAGGGTACAATGAATTTTATTAAAGCTCGCATTTCAAAAGAATTAATCATATATTCTTTTTCGCACAGAACGAGTATCTACCCAATTGTCTATTTGTTATAGCGTAACAAGTGACAAATCAATTCAAATAGGATTAAAAGATTGAAACAACGTCTTGTAAATAGAATTAAATTTTAATTTTGTGAGGCGAAACTAGTAAAAAATTATTTCAAAATGGACCAGAATGATAAAGAAAACTCAGCATTAACGACATATTTTATCCCATGTACACATGCACTTCGTCTTTACTGTCGACTGATCAGTATGAACTGTTACTGTGCCTTATACACATTATATATTTGGTGAATTAAAGTGGGACAAATGTACGGAGTTTTGGAACGCCAGTAAGTTCGAAAAGTATTTGTACGGCCAATGAAATATTTCCTTCATGCTGACTTTCATTTATTCTTCTGGTCCTACTTGAACAAATTACCTACTGGGTGAGCAGCACCTATTTCCAAATTGCATATATGCTACTTATTAGCAACAAGTAGTATATAACTCTCATTATTCAATTAATTTTAAAACATTTTCATTCTGTATTTGACAGCTCAATGACATCTACGATTTCACCTTACGCAACCGAAGGGATATCCAGTTTGCTACTGATCGAAAGGCAAATTTTGCAAATAGTTTTTGTGCATAATCAGGTCACAATGCACAATATTACCTAAAATGCTACGCTCTGCAGTTTATTTCACTGCAAATTAGTAAAATTTACATCTTATTGTGGATTGGAAAATTGAAGCCGCGTAATGCAACTGCAAGAAAACAACTGTATCATTTTTATCGATTATCACTTCACCGGCAAAGCATGTTCAGAGACAGGTCGCCTGTAGGCGGAGTGTGAACTGGTAAATTTCTGTCAATTCCGTTTAATATAATACTGTCACATGCTGTGCAATTATATAAGTTAAGGCAAATGCCAGCCGTTTGCGCGAATTATGCACATACACAATTAAAAATGCAAATTACAAGTCTTTATACGTTTACGAGAAAAACAAAAAAGTACGATTATACACCATTTGCCTCGTTAAAAGTGTGTCAACAGTATTATTTTAGTAAAGCTAAACATGCTTTTGAAAGAGGTTTTACGTAAATTTTTTTATCAATAATTGCCATTTTATAACTCATTTACAACGTTAGTGTTATTTTCCACATTCACCTTAATTTTAATCGTGTCATATATATTGTATAACACTGTGTATGAATATTGAAATTAATACAAATTTGATATGACCACAGTGATAAATTAATTTTATGTCGTAGCTTTGATGAATAATACGGAATTTAATTTTTAAAATATCAAAAATCTCATGAGTGTACAGTGTATTAAGAAAGTTTTAAAGGTTTACCTCTCTCCAATATGCACAGAGCAAAATGTTACGTAACATTTGACATTTAGTAAAGGTCCACAATACTGGGAATCCGTGTTGAATTCTTAAAAGATTGCCACACTCTTGAAGTTATCAAAAATCTAAGCTCTATAATCATAATATTAAAAAACACTCATATTTTTTTCTGCACACGATAATTTATTACATTCAATCTCATTGATCAGTTAAGAAACTTTTAAATATTATATCACGACAGAATTTGAAAGCGATGTAGGCTGGCAAAATTGCTCCTTTGAAATTTGGATTTTATAATACATTTTTTCAACTTATTTATTGAGATCTCAAAACTATTAAGTTGAGTTCAGTAGGGGTAACTGCCAATAGTTAAATTTTCAAACACGTTCACGCTACGACCAGAGATAAATCGTCCTGAAAGTGCAAAATGTCAAAAAGAAATTATTTTATAAATAAATAGACAATTTTGCTCATATTGGTACTTTCTGATAAAGAACTAAATCAATTTGTTCGACTGGCAAATAGCATGTCTAAATTGTAAAGGTAATATATGAGAGTTTATCAGAATTTTGTGCGGAAACGAAAAGGTTTTGTGATGCATTAAATAGAAATTAATTAATAATGTTAGAAGATCTTCTTGATTTAAATCCAAATAAATCCAACTACATCTGAGTAAAAAATTTAAAAATGCATGACTTTCAGCAAATGGTGCGCGTGATTTGGTAATAATGTATTTTGAAGACGAAACAACATATTTCAGATACAAAGGTGTATATAGGGTGCAGAGAGTGCCAACGCATTATTGCGTTCGGGAAAAATCGAATTATTGAAATCTAAACCGAATGTGTATCGAGTAAAATTGTGGAGCTTAAATATTTAACCATTCTTGACGCGGAAAAGTCCTCCGGTATAAAATTAAATGATGTTCTATCGAATAGAACTGAAGTTAATCAAAAACACTGCTATTAAATGACCTAGTCTCACATGGCTTGTATATATTGTAATAATTAATATAATAAATAAATATATCTTAATATATATATATATATATATATATATATATATATATATATATATATATATATATATATATATTTAGTTAAATATTCATATTTTTAAATGCTATATTATAATTATTATACATAATATTATAAATTATTAAATATATATTGTTTAATATATACACCATAATTATAATAATATTATATTAAGGTTCTTTTATATGACACATATAACCGTTTTTCATAGAATAAAATTTATTAACAAATAGTGTATCTGCAAGTATGTATTAGGTTTTGCGAACCTAGTAACAAATTAGTTCAGTTGTGACTAGAAGGATAAACCAAAGGCAGCATGAACGGAAAGTATAATCTCATGCACATTCGTTTCGTGCTTACTGGCGACTCATCAGTAGGAGCCGGTGTTACGCCCTTTAACCACTATATATTTGGTAGAAGAATGTGGAATAATAGGACGGTACAATCTCCACGAAACGAATGTGCATGAGATTATACTTTCCGTTCATGCTGCCTTTGGTTTATCCTTCTGGTCACAACTGAACTAATTTGTTACTAGGTTCGCAAAACCTAATACATACTTGCATATATATTAGTTCTTCGCAATAAACAGTATTTAACTGAAATAGTGTATCTACCAGCATTTGCAAGCATTATTCTATATTCGTTAGTGATATTCTTGCTCATCCAATCGTAATTGTACATTTGATTTAACCGGTCCCGTCTTAGCTAAGTTTCTCTTCCTTTTATGCAAGGTTGACATCATTTTTTACGTAAAGCAATATTATGTGATATCACCTTCATTTTAAAAGTTCGCATAACTAATAATACGCGTCTGCTGCTTGTGAAGGCGTTTTTTCATATTTCTGTTCCACTCTGATTTAAATTCTTTTAAAATGATTATGTGCGCTTAAGCATGGGTTAATCATGCCAATTGCAATAGCTTCAAAGTAGAAACATTTTCAATTCCTTGGCATAGATATGAAAATTATTACCACTGACAACAGTGATTTGTAGGTAGTTCGTGTTCTAAAATGTATATATATATATATATATAAAAGAAAACTGATTTTCATATATATTCAATGCGGTTTGATTCTCTATTGTCAGTTTGCCGTCGTACTCTGACGATGATCATGGAAGGTCGAAACGCGTTAGTGCGTTGCGGCTGGCGGTAGTTTTGTTATGTTGTTCGACGACTGGTTAAATACACTGGGATCGGTGTTTACTTCAAGCTCGCAAACTTGATTTACAGAATTTATTTTTATAGTTTGCAGGTCTATTTCGAATAGACAACTTCATTTTAACAAAATGTTTTAGCAGAGTAATTTTTCGCCTCTTCAGCAACGTGAACCTTGTGTTAAATATTGTTTGGAGGTAATTTCTAATAGATTAATTGCTCTCAATGCTAATTTTATTGGAATTCGAGAACTGTAATAAGTTTTGACTTCTAGAAATATATTTTTGGCCATATGAATATAAATTGAACATCAAAAGTAATAAAATATCTGACAGCTTCGGGTAAATGCATAATCTTATTCTCCTAATAAATAACATATTTCAATTTGACATGTAATAAATGCCCCATTCAATATGTGGCCCCCTTTTAACATTTTTATTTAATTCTTTTTGTTTTTGAATTGTTAATTCACAAATCACCGTACTATGTAAATAAATGCAAGAAAATGCATTAAGAAAAATTAATTATAATCTCATAATTTGCGAATTCAGCTTCCCATGTGTTTTGTTTTATCTCAAATACGATGTGTTTACAGACATAAGTTTGGACACGTGTATAAGGAAGCATCATTAAATGCGGCCCAACGTAGACGAGAAAGAGAGAGTGAAGAGGGCAAATCATCCATGATTTAAAAAAAAAGAAACGGTAACAAGGTCGGATTCTTTAGGCTGCGCACTTTCCATAAATAAATGATTCTAGTTTTCATTTGAGTTACGCTGGTCACTTTAAGATATCCATTAGTAATTTAAAAAAATGTTATTTCATGAATGGTTGCGCAGTGCGAGCTTTAAATGTTAAATCTTTGCGATTTGAATTCGCGGGTTTTCGCTTTCCACTATCAGTTTCGCAAAAATCCGATTGATTCTTATTTCCATGTACGCCTCGTGTTTGTCTTCTTATTGGCTGGGTGCGAATACGTCGCTTTCTTTCGAAGGCTTCGACATCGTCCACACTAATCACTGGAAATGAGGTGCGATTTAATCTTCGTTGACTGGCAACCACATTTGCCTTTAATTTGGTATTGTGAGCATTGTACTGTGTATGTGTGATTAGAGACCAGCGGCTGGTACGCGAAATATCGTACCGAAATATTTTCATTCAACGAAGATTAGATCGTACTATGTAAAAAAAAATATATATATGTATGCTATCAATCTTATTTGAATAAGGTATTAATTGAATTTATCTTTGGGAAATGTTTGCAAGACGTCCATTATCCTGATTCTTTATTATTTATCGATTGCTAATCGACGTCAAATAAATCAATGACATCTGGATGTTACTAATAGCAAACAAAAACACTGCCCTTAAATTAATGGATTCTTATATGGATTAGGCCTATTTTCTAAAGTGACTTGTAAGCAAGATACCTATATAGGTCAATGGCTCTTTGTCTAAAAGTGAATGAAATTTTCGCTAATGCTAAGGGGAATTTTAGAGCCTAAAACCTGTCATTTACGTCTTCATTGTCTGCTGTTCTGTTGTCACACTGTATTTGTTAATCCGGAATAGACCTCATAGGACATATTTTCGTATTTATAACCTCCGTCCTTGTCAAATGTAGTATTTCTTCCATGTTCAATCGACAGGAAAGCCACAACTCTGACGTTAACGTTGTATTGGACAATAAATGTACATTAAAATGACGCGAAAACGCGCGAGTATGTTCTAAATATTTACATTCTTAACAAGGAAAAAATTTACATAACTGCATATTTGAATGACTGTCATTTGCGCATAATTTCTACTTCATTGGAGGAAGAAGGCTACCGTTAATTTACAGTTTGCGATCTTCAAAATGTACAATGTTATTAAAGAGCTCGTAAAACTCAACGATTTCATTAATTTGATGCAATTTGGCACATCAACAAATGCGATACACACACACACACACATATATATATATATATATATATATATATATATATATATATATATATATATATATATATACATACATATACTTACTATTCAATAGGAAGATAAACGCACATATTGCACAGATAAAGATAAATTTACTTGTGAATATTCTTGGTGAGATCCAGGTATCTCTTTTTCGTTTAAGCTTAACAACATAATAGCCTCATTTACATGTTGAGTATACTTGGTTTTTTAAATGAAAATTTGAAGGTGTATTGAGTGTATACGGTGAATGTCACATATGTCTATGTTTATTATAACCAAGATTGCGAACATGATATAAGTACCTTATCGATTAATTACTTAATCGTGTAATGTAAGAATTGTATAAACTTACCAGAATTTGCCGCGGACAGGTTTTTATATTATCGAGCAATTATATGTATTTTTTAAACTAAGGAATGAATTGTTTCTGATGCTATATGATTTTTTAAGCTTTGTATTGGCGAGCAATTAGATGTGTCTGGTTACGTAACATGTCAACAAGATTTACGACACCTGTTCATTTTTTTATTATCAGCTAACTGCGTATGTGGGGCTTGGCATCCTGTCTGCTTGGGGAAATTGTGCACATTTGCATCTCTTGCGTATTTTTATGCTTCTAATATTTTACTCTGAGATATATATATATATATATATATATATAAATATATATATAAATATATATATATATACATATATATATATATAATTCTGAATATCTCTATATATATATGTATATAGTACAGGATTTCTTATACAAGTTGTCAACTTCAAATGAACGTCGTATTTGGTAACAAATAATACACATTTATTTTTTTACAAATGAAACATTTAATAACATATTTTATGTTTATTTTATAACCAGCCATTATCAACATTAATTGTAAATTTTGTTGTTAAATGTGTTTTCTCTTCCTGAAAATGGATAAATTCATTTCCAGAACAGTACATGAATTGAGCAAGAAGGACGAAACCGGTCTACTGGATGAATTTTTTTCGCTTTCTGATGCAATGCTCTGTACACACTGACAATATATATATATATATATATATATATATATATATATATATATATATATATATACTTACCTATATATATATATATATATAATAATAATGAATAATAATGGGGTCCGATCTAACAGACGGATTTTATCTTGACTGGGAGCTCGTGAAGTGCTGCCAGAATGTGTATTATAAATATATCTTTAGGAAATTAAACCTATAATAACGTGGTCTACCTCCAATGTGGAGAATGACCGGTCCCTTAACAAATAAATTCTGTAATTCAAAATTGCCTTTGCCATATTTAAAGGCAATTGACATAATAAACAATGCATAGTTCTAGGAATTATATATATATATATATATATATATATATATATATATATATATATATATATATTGAATTAGAGTTTAATGTATGATTTTACATGAATGTTTTCAGAACAAAATAAAACTCTTGAAGAAATATTCAAAATTTTTAATCAAACAGAGCTCGAACCGAAACGCGAATTCATCCAAGTCTGGGAATCCAAACACTGTGCCCAAGTCAGCGTAGCTTCTCCAAATATTTTATTTAAATAGTGTAAAATGAAGTAAAGTTTTACCAAAAACTGAAGTTTGTATATGACTTAAAATTTCAAGTAGAGTCCGACAGTTTACATGCACAGATTAGTTTCTTATAAACTGGTGCAAATAAGTATAAATTCAATTCTTTTCTGCGTCAAAATTCTACCCATTAATTGAGGAGTTCGTAATAGGCACGAGGGCTGTTTATTGGATGAACAACCTCAAACCGGCAAAGTTGGCGCAGAGGTTAGAGTTCTAGATTGTAAACGAGTAGTGCCGTGATTTGTGACCTGTCCACGAAAAAGTACTTCACCGAACTGAAAGAGTCCGAAATAAGTAGGAAATTGGTTTACTGGACGAATTTCCTTTTTTAGCTTGTTCAATACTTAGCTAAAACTAGCAAATGTTACATATATATATATATATATATATATATATATATATATATATATATATATATAATTATTCACTTGTAATAATCAAAATATTTTATGAACCATCTTCAGAACAATTGTTGCTTGGTCTATATTTACAGAATAGCGATAGCTGATTTGAACTGCCTGTCTAAAGTGATGCCTTGTAAGCTCCACATAAATGGCAGAATAACCAAAAAGCGTATTTTGGTAGGTAACTAAAAATTCTGTATAGGGTGCGTCAGGGTGGCGCGGTGAATGGGGACCTAAGTTAAACAGTGCTTACTTTTAAATGAAAAATTTATTCAGAATGGGATTGGGGGTGCATCATGTTTGCAAACTTAATTTATAAAAATACTATCAAAGACGGCACAGCCAATATACGTTTATTTCAATTAAATACTGCAAATAATTCCATTGCTCTCTGCGACACTAAAATGTAATTTGGCACAAAGAAAAATTTACATTATATATATATATATATATATATATTCTTATAATTGGAAGAAAAACACACAAATAACTAAGGGATAATGGCCATTTATTTCGTGAATTACTAAACGTCTCTTATACAATCATATTTATACATTTGGGTTGTTAATTAGTTTATGTTTTTGGTGACAAACAACCCAAAATGTATAAATATGTATGATGGGGGACGGTCACGAAATAAATAACCATTATCCTACTTTTAGTTATTTGTGTGTTTTTCTTCCCGGGTATAAATACTGTGTTAATTAAAACGGCATGGATATCCCCTTAAATATATATATATATATGTAAATAAATATATATATATATCTATATATAGATATTAAATATATATATATATATATATATAAATATATATATATATATAGATGTAAATATATATATATATAAAGATAATAAATATATATATATATATATAGATGTAAATATATATATATATATGTAAATATATATATATATATATATATATATATATATAGATGTAAATATATATATATATATAGATGTAAATATATATATATATATATTGATGTATATATATATATATATAGATGTAAATATATATATATATATAGATGTAAATATATATATATATATATATATATATATATAGATAATAATATATATATATATATAGATGTAAATATATATATATATATATAAATATATATATAAATATATATATATATACATATATATATATATAATTCTGAATATCTCTATATATATATGTATATAGTACAGGATTTCTTATACAAGTTGTCAACTTCAAATGAACGTCGTATTTGGTAACAAATAATACACATTTATTTTTTTACAAATGAAACATTTAATAACATATTTTATGTTTATTTTATAACCAGCCATTATCAACATTAATTGTAAATTTTGTTGTTAAATGTGTTTTCTCTTCCTGAAAATGGATAAATTCATTTCCAGAACAGTACATGAATTGAGCAAGAAGGACGAAACCGGTCTACTGGATGAATTTTTTTCGCTTTCTGATGCAATGCTCTGTACACACTGACAATATATATATATATATATATATATATATATATATATATATATATATATATATACTTACCTATATATATATATATATATAATAATAATGAATAATAATGGGGTCCGATCTAACAGACGGATTTTATCTTGACTGGGAGCTCGTGAAGTGCTGCCAGAATGTGTATTATAAATATATCTTTAGGAAATTAAACCTATAATAACGTGGTCTACCTCCAATGTGGAGAATGACCGGTCCCTTAACAAATAAATTCTGTAATTCTAAATTGCCTTTGCCATATTTAAAGGCAAATTGACATAATAAACAATGCATAGTTCTAGGAATTATATATATATATATATATATATATATATATATATATATATATATATATATATTGAATTAGAGTTTAATGTATGATTTTACATGAATGTTTTCAGAACAAAATAAAACTCTTGAAGAAATATTCAAAATTTTTAATCAAACAGAGCTCGAACCGAAACGCGAATTCATCCAAGTCTGGGAATCCAAACACTGTGCCCAAGTCAGCGTAGCTTCTCCAAATATTTTATTTAAATAGTGTAAAATGAAGTAAAGTTTTACCAAAAACTGAAGTTTGTATATGACTTAAAATTTCAAGTAGAGTCCGACAGTTTACATGCACAGATTAGTTTCTTATAAACTGGTGCAAATAAGTATAAATTCAATTCTTTTCTGCGTCAAAATTCTACCCATTAATTGAGGAGTTCGTAATAGGCACGAGGGCTGTTTATTGGATGAACAACCTCAAACCGGCAAAGTTGGCGCAGAGGTTAGAGTTCTAGATTGTAAACGAGTAGTTCCGTGATTTGTGACCTGTCCACGAAAAAGTACTTCACCGAACTGAAAGAGTCCGAAATAAGTAGGAAATTAGTTTTCTGGACTAATTTTCTTTTTTAGCTTGTACAATACTTAGCTAAAACTAGCAAATGTTTACATATATATATATATATATATATATATATATATATATATATATATATATATAATTATTCACTTGTAATAATCAAAATATTTTATGAACCATTTTCAGAACAATTGTTGACTGGTCTATATTTACAGAATAGCGATAGCCGATTTGAACTGCCTGTCTAAAGTGATGCCTTGTAAGCTCCACATAAATGGCAGAATAACCAAAAAGCGTATTTTGGTAGGTAACTAAAAATTCTGTATAGGGTGCGTCAGGGTGGCGCGGTGAATGGGGACCTAAGTTAAACAGTGCTTACTTTTAAATGAAAAATTTATTCAGAATGGGATTGGGGGTGCATCATGTTAGCAAACTTAATTTATAAAAATACTATCAAAGACGGCACAGCCAATATTTGTTTATTTCAATTAAATACTGCCAATAATTGCATTGCTCTCTCCGACAATAAAATGTAATTTGGCACAAAGAAAATTTATAATATATATATATATATGTATATATATATATATATATATATATATATATATATATATATATATATATATATATATATAGATGTAAATATATATATATATTTTTAATAACAAAGTGGATAATTTTCATTTTTGAGAGAATGTCGGACTTCACTTTACATTCCTTCTTTTATATACATCCTGGGTTTTCAGTTGGTTTTGAGGGTGACAATTATTCTGACTCGGTTTTACTTCTATTTCTTGTTTGGGCTGATTAGTAAGTGTATACGTGTATGTGTATGTGTGTGTGTGTATCTTTGCGTGTAGAGGACTTTCTCGTTTTATTTCAAAGTAATGTCTCGGATCTCGGCATTCCTTTATTGATGGATTAACAGTTAACCGACTGTACGCACTGTTGGCTGTTACGTGTACGAATGTTATTTTCCAGATTGCCGCCTATCGTTTCACCTGGTAACAGCGAAGGCAGTGCCGATTGCCGTGTTGGTTGATTCTATTGGTTCGAAATTCCTGTCTCCGTATGGCCATCTTTTATTTCACCTTCAGTTTTTTTGTTTGTTGAGTCTGGACGATTGCACGTTTGGTGTTTCTTGGATGCTAGTTTATCGCTATTGGGTGTTGCTATTCGTGGCCAGACGATAAGAATTTCATGTGGATGAAACGGTTGATTATTTTGGCCAGGTGCTTTTTGTTTTATATAAGTGGATTCATCAATATATTATATCTATATGTATATATATATATATATATATATATATATATATATATATATATCTGCTAGTATCTACATCCATTATATTGGATTCATTAATATTTTTAGTCATCCAATTCTAACTACGCATTATATATATATAACATATATGAACATTGAATCGATGATCTGTGACATGACTTTGATTATAAATATTTGCAGAATTAACAAAGTTTTGCCTAATTATGCAAAATAAATTTATCCAGTGGGTTTGTCTGTTCTTAATGAACACACAGAAAGTTATTTACAGAACGTACCGCGATCGGCGTTGGAATCAGGTCACATTTGATTTGGAGTGTCCAGTTCGATTTACTGCAAACCTTAGTTCTGTACTAACATACGTTGTTGACTAGCCTTTTGTTCAGGCAGAGTTTTGAAAGGCATATTCTCCGAATTTGAATGCCAATTAGCCACCCGCAATTTGTCATTTTATAACTCAAACTCTTCAGACCCACGAAAAAATATTGTGAATCCTTGAGTTATAGCAGCAATTCGAATATATGCATTTTGTCAGTATTAACCAGTCCAAGCCTAAGGTAACGAGGGCAGTTCAGCCAGTAGACAGTCTTCAGTATAATTTTGAAGTCTTCCAGCACTTTCTGGAATATGCCGCGACAGGGATGGTCGTTCCTTCATTTCTAGACACTAAGCTGAATTTTCTCCTACCTAAAATGCCAAATCAATCATAATGGTAAATACAATATACCACTTGGGGATGTCTCATTGAATAGAAGGTGTAGGACTAGATTTGGATAATACATTTTTCAATAAGCAATGCCAAATATAGCAAAGGAAATTCATCAAAAATACGAATTTTGCTTTTATTGATATCTCTACAAGCACAGTGACGAAATTTTTTTGAACAGGGTCTGAACCGGGCAGGCTTGTTTCGGATAGAGGGTCTTGATCATTATTGCTACCCAAGCTGGATTTTACATGTCATTTCCATCCATATACCCACTTGCGTATATGATGAACATTTCTTTCATGTGGACACTATGTTGAATAAAAACGACGTAATTTCCAAATTACTAAACATATATCTGACAATAAATATAAGATTATATATATATATATATATATATATATATATATATATATATATATATATATATATATATATGCTGGAAACGATAATAAACTTAAAATAAATGGCAATGTATGATAGCTTTGATAAAATTATCAGAGACAAATCATACAATATACTGGTTTTTTTCTTATTAAGAACTCATCGGGTTCTCTCCAGATTCCACCGTTAAGGATAATGGAACCGTGACAACAAAGCTACGGAGTGTGGACTTTAACCACTTCACAACAAAAGCCGCACTATTCACGCCAGTTTTCGGTAAGATTTTCTATATGCAAGTATGTATTAGGTGTTGCGAACCTAGTAACAAATTAGTTCAATTGTGACCAGAAGGATAAACCAAAGGTAGCATGAACGGAAAGTATAATCTCATGCATGTGGCAATGGCCACCTTTAAGACAAATAATGAACAAAGGGTCTTATCTAGGGCAGACATTATTTCAACAGAAATTCCTCGCAGAAGCGTCCGTATAAGAATGAAGCAGTCAGCCCAATGAGGAAAGCAGACTTCGAGCTGAAGTGAACATAAATTAATTAATGTGTAAATTTGTTTTATTAAATCGATGCTCGTTGTGCGAGCAAAATTCTATATATAATCGAGTAAAAATAAAGCATGTGTGGTACATTTAATGTCTTCTGATGGGTTGGAAACGTTGATTCAGGCATTGACTTCTCAAATGAATAATTTAACTGCAGAATTAGGCATAATTAAGGCTCGTCTAGACGATACGCTAATAATAAACACGGAAGACATACAAGTACGTGGACCATCCAACATAGGTGGACAAAACAATGGCGACCGCGCCGAAGTGGAATCAGGAGGAAATATGCCGGCGTTTTCAGCCGAATCGACGAGTTATTTCAGACTGTCATCAGAGTTTAAGCCGATGTTGGCACCACTAGATGTGGAAAGGCCACAGTTGTGGTTCGAAAAATTTGAAGCATCAGTTGGAGCCCAAGAATTTACATTGGAAGCACCTATTGTGCGTGTAGCTGTCCAGGAATTAGTGGACCGGACAGTAGCAGTCCAATTGGAATTGCCAGTTGACCTCACGTATGAAGAATACAAAAGACGCGTGTTGGATCATTTCCGGGCTAAGCCTCAGGAAGTGTTCTTAGAATTATACAGCCTGAAACCATTAATGGGTGAGATGCCAATGGATACGATGGCACGTATCAAGCGGTGGTTCTCGAAGCTTACCGAGTCTTTACCCGGCTTGCAACGACATGGGGCCATCATGTTCATGCTGCTGGATCCTACCAGATACGGTGAAATATCCAGCGCCCAGGGAGGCCTTGAAGAGAGACTTCAGGCTCTTAAAAGTTCGGCCATAATGACAAACAAAGTGGCAGCTGCATCTCCACGCATGGGTCCAGATACAACATCTGGCAGGAGCGACATACCGTACTGGAATTCTTCGCGGCATAATAATCAGTTCCGCGACAGAAGGCAACAGCCAGTGGCCTGGAAGCAAAGTCAGTATATAAAGGACTCCAGCTCCGACGAATACGACGTATAAGCGTCAGAAAAACTACATGTACCTGCTCCTCGAGAACGTAAGTGCAGTGGGGTAACAGGGTGCACAATCTCACAAATAAAGGTGGGAGAGAGCAGAGCACGAATATTAATCCTTTGGTGCCTCCGATGGGTAGATCGAATGAAGACCAGCAGATCAAACAAAAAAGTGGTCCGAACCAGATGGCCTTTGAAGAAAAGGAAGTGTGGGAAACATTGCCAAATGTAAGAATTTTCATTAAAGTTAAATTTTTAGAACTCTTCAACGGACAGCCAGTAATAATGCAATTGGATACTGGAGCTGATGTGTCGGTACTACCATTGACTTGGCCATTGAACAATGTAAAACCTACGAAAGCAAGTTTATGTCAGGCATCGGGCGCATCGATGGTGGCTGTGGGCGAGTGGGACACGAAGTTGTTAATAAATGAAAATGTCTATCATATGTCTTTTGTTGTTTCGAATACGCAAACGCCCTTATTGGGACTTGATTTCATTAGAAAATGGGTTAAGACGATAGACTGTCAAAATAAACGTGTATGCCTATCGCGGCCTGAGGGAATAAGTTCAATAAAGTCTATATGTACCCCTAAGATGCAGGAGGAGACCAGTTGTCTGCCTGGGTGGTGGAAGAATCTTCAAACCCAATATAACATTATATTCCAACTGCCTGATTGTAGCGAGCGTCCAGGGCCGACGGTCGACCAGTTTAAGCTATGGCTAGAACTAAATGAAGGTTACGAACCACCAAAAGTTATATGGTGCTCCTCCAAAGAAATTAGCAGCAGCGACTCGTGTAACCCAAGAAATGATAGAATCCTGCGTTCTTGAACCGTCAACATCTGTTTTCGTGCTCCGATGGTTTATGTTACGAAAAAGGATGGTTCGCTCCGACCAGCGGCTGATTTTAGGCAATTGAACTCAGTAACTAAACCGGACCCGTATCCCATGCCGGCTCTGCGTGATCTGTTCTTACAGCTACGGGAGGCAAATGGTTTGCCGTGCTTGATCTTAAACAGGGATTTTGTCAAATAGGCGTGCGGCCCGAAGACCGATGGAAGTTAGCGGTACAAGTACCCCAAGGTCATTTCCAATTCACCCGGATACCATTTGGCCTTAAAAACGCACCGAAAGTGTTCCAAAGAATGGTGGACTCGTTCGTATCTGACTTAACTTGTACAACAGCTTACGTAGACGATGTTATTATATGGGCCACTACTGAACACGAATTACGTGTGAGGCTGCAAAAGATGTTGGCCAAAGCTGTAGAATGGCGATTACATTTTAATCCAGAAAAGATACAGATAGGTCAAGAAGTGCGGTTCTTGAGGCACTTAGTCTCAGCGGACGGATTCATGGTGTTAGATTCGAATGTACAACCTATCAGGGATTATCCGGTGCCTACTACTAGAAAACAATTGCGCCGGTTTATTGGTATGGTGAATTTCTATAGACCATACCTCGCAGGGATGGCGGTTACGCAACAGCCCTTATCTCAGTTAACTAGTGCCAAGATACCATTTCGTTGGACGGAGGAGGCTCAACAAGCGTTTGTGCTATGTAAGCAGAAATTAATAGATGCAACTATTTTGACTTTCCCGGTAGGTAATATGTCAATTGTTACAGACGTGTCAGATATTGGTATAGGAGCGGTGTTACAAGCTGACGGACGACCTGCGCAATATATAAGTCGCACACTCACTAAGGCGGAACAGAACTATACAGTCACAGGAAAAAAAATTACTTGCCGTACAATGGGCGCTGCAGAAGTTTAGATATTTTGTCATCGGGGGACACGTGGACGTCTATACTGACCACAAAGCGCTAGTGCATTGGAGATCACTAGGTATTGAGAAGAAACGTGTACATCGAGCCATTGAAGAACTAGAAGAGTACGATATATCAATTCATCATAGAGCAGGAATCGAGAATGCGGCGGCCGATGCGCTCAGCAGAATTTCCGCTGTGCGGGTTTCGCCGCTTATAAAAGTCTCTGAAGAACAGGGAAGAGATGTCACGTGTCAGGAAATAGTCAATCAATTAAAAACGGCACAGTGGTGTTTGCACCATATAAAACGTTGAGTCTACAGAACGGCCTGTTGGTGCGGAAAGAAGGACAGACAGTGCAATGGTTTGTGCCAGAATCTATAAGAACAGAATTAATGGCCTTTTGGCATGAAACGTTAGGACATCCCGGCGCTGGGCGGCTCATTGAGACATTGCAGTCACGATTGTATTGGCCTGGCATGTCCAAAGAAATTCGTAGCTATTGTCAACAGTGCACTACATGCCAACGTTGTAAACCACAAAAACGAGAAAAAGTCACTCCGATTGCTTTCAATGCCACTGCACGGAACGAGTTTCTGCATATCGACCTGGTAGGTCCACTGCCGGTAGCTCGCGGCGGCGTGTCCTATGTGTTTTCCATGGTCGATAAGTTTACCCGATGGGTCGAGTTTGTACCACTGAAGAAGATCACAACAGAAAAGATTATAACGTGCTTAGAAGAGCGATGGCTCAGTCGATTCGGTGCACCACAAGTTATTGTTACCGATCAAGGCGCACAGTTTGAGTCGAAAGAATTTAATCAGTGGTGCAAAGACCTTGACATAAAGCATTCCCGCACAGCCACTTATCACCCGCAAACCAATGCGACAGCTGAGCGCGCACATAGGACGATGAAAGAGGTACTGCGATGTTGGTGCCACGAGAGCCCGGGAACGTGGAGAGACAAATTACATTTGGTCGAGCGGGCCATGCGCTTTACAGTCTCAACAGCTACAGGATTCGCTCCAACGACCATGGTCTATGGAGGACACATAAGACTTCCAGGTGAACCGGTAATCCAAGGATCCCATGAGCGCTGCACCAAAGCGGATATTCAGGAACGACTAAAACAGTTAACTGAATATGTAGGCGCCACACAGCGACAAGGCTATGCAAGGCAACCGACACGCACTCGCCTAAAGGTCGGCGACTATGTCATGGTAGCGAAGGTCGAGCCCATGGCACTGCAGGCTGTCAAAGATGGGCCGTATCGCGTGGAGAGGGTGGACGCAGAGCACAATACTGTTTTTGTTAGCCTGCCCGATGGACCACGAGCTGTTGCCCTGGATCGTTTAAGCAGAGTGCGAAAGCCGATTCCTGAGGGGGAGAAGATGTGGCAATGGCCACCTTTAAGACAAATAATGAACAAAGGGTCTTATCTAGGGCAGACATTATTTCAACCGAAATTCCTCGCAGAAGCGCCCGTATAAGAATGAAGCAGTCAGCCCAATGAGAAAAGCAGACTTCGAGCTGAAGTGAACATAAATTAATTAATGTGTAAATTTGTTTTATTAAATCGATGCTCGTTGTGCGAGCAAAATTCTATATATAATCGAGTAAAAATAAAGCATTTGTGGTACATTTAATATGTCTTCTGATGGGTTGGAAACGTTGATTCAGGCATTGACTTCTCAAATGAATAATTTAACTGCAGAATTAGGCATAATTAAGGCTCGTCTAGACGATACGCTAATAATAAACACGGAAGACATACAAGTACGTGGACCATCCAACATAGGTGGAAAAAACATAATGCACACACATTCGTTTCGTGCTTACTGGTAATTCATCAATAAGAGCCGGTATTACGCCCTTTAACCACTATATATTTGGTCGGAGAATGTGCAATAATAGGACGGTACAATCTCCTAGACGAATGTGTAAACCTGCAATAGTGAAGCTAACATCATATAAAGTCTACGACAATGCGACTTCAACGCTAACTCACACCATATAATATATATACCGAGTCTGTAAAGGATACTAACACTATGGCTATTGTGTTAGTAACTGATACATATTTTTAAATCGATGAGTACCGGATACTAACACTATGGTTTCCGAGTCGGTACATGATACCAACCTGATGGATATAAATTTATGCTAAAGTTCACCCAAATTGAGAATTACAACAATTTCCGAACACCTGTTACTCCAGTTAAACCATACACTCTAGCCTTCATCGATATCAGTTATCACATTTCGCGGTAACCGTGACATCATTCAATTCAATATATTACAGTTAAATACTGTTTGTTGCGAAGAGCTAATATATATATATATAAGTATGTATTAGGTGTTGCGAACATAGTAACAAATTAGTTCAGTTGTGACCAGAAGGATAAACCAAAGACAACATGAACGGAAAGTATAACCTCATGCACATTCGTTTCGTGCTTACTGGCGACTCATCAGTAGGAGCCGGTAAAAGTATTTATCTGTAAGATTTTCTATATTTTGGACCCTGTATGAAAAATATTTTGAACTAAACTTGCAGTTACTCAGTTGTTTACTGATTTACATTTTTAAGGCTCCCATCATATAGCTAAAGACTATGCGGTCTCAATTTTGCCAAAATGTTCAATCCAATCTGAAATTAAAGTGCGGCTAAAGTGCCAACATGAAACAGGATATTAAATTAATGATTCATGGCAGGATAGTGACTAAGTTTATGTGTGCTGAAATTAATTTCGATTTGCCTAATTTAGCAAAGTCAATACATCCAATAGAATGTTATCGTCTTATTTGGTAAATCTTCATGTACTTTCTTTTATATGAGAGCAAAAATGGCACGAAACCGGCCTGTATCCATTGCGCGAAACCTGTCACATACTACACGATTATTTCCGGTATATATTAGCTTATTTATTTAGTAAATTCTGCATTCAACTGAAGGCTATTTGGAATTTGATTAGGATTAAAGTTGAAGATAGCCAAAGTTTTTCATTAAAGATCATAAACGAAAGAAACTGCTGAATTGGTTTTCATCTGAAGTCTTGTTGGAAAATGATTATTAAATAGATAGTTTAGTATATAATGAGCTTTATTTAAACTAGGAGAAGAAATTCATCTAGTAAATCGGTTTCTCTCCATTTCAAAACTGTTAATTTTTGTTCTGAATTTGCTGCGAACAGTATTCTATGTTGGGTAATGCACATTGCAATACATTTAACTGCAATACCTGCGCAAAACGCTACACGCAGCATTCATTAGGAGCCAATATGACGTCATTTCCGACTGAACGTTCTATCTAGCCGCTCAAAATCTGGGATTCTACGAAAAAACACCATGGCGCCTACTTAAATAATGTAAAATTAATTTTATATGACAGGTTTATATTTGTATATCTCTACTTAAACTAACTAACGATTGCCTAAATTAGAAATGTCAATTTGACTAGTAGTTCGGTTTCGTCCATATTGAGGAATCTTAAAATACTTTCCAGTATTTCTCAGCGACGTGGTTCGAACCGTAGCATGTCAGCTGTGGGGCCTGATCTCTATTCACAGTACTATCACTGTCACAATTGCAGGCAATTTCTAATTATAATGTATCTTATGCTCTTTGTTGGCTTGTTGCCAATTTCCCAGCCTAAAGTACATTCGATGTTTCTTATACTTTTTGTGTGTAAAAATTAGAAAGCTATAAAAGATGCTTATTATATGAAAATGACAAAATTTCGAATGGAACATGATAGAATGATGGCGGTTATGGGAATATACATTCATCTTCCCGATATATTTTTAATTCAATTTTAGTTAATCTCATAGATAATCTGTCCAATTTTTAATCATAATTCCTATCTATCGGATTTGTTTAACTGCGGTTTCAACATGGCAATTCCAAATAACGGATCACTCTGAAGTTGGGTCATTACACAATCTGTTACAATGGCATCATTGAATTCAATATATAACTGTTAAATGGTGTTTGTTGCGGGGATCTAATACACATGCAAGTTACTCGGTTGTTACTAGGTTCGCAACACCTAATACATACTCGCATATATATATTAGGTCTCCGCAACAAGCAGTATTTAGCTAGAGAAAGTACAATAATTGATCAGTTATGTGACTATTGGTAATGAATTTGATTCAGCACACGGTAACTTGTCATACATGGCAAACATATTTGCACCCAGAATTTATGATTTCGTGCGAATGTATTAACCCGGTAATACATTAATAATTATTGTCATTATTCCGCACTCTCGATCATACAATTTCTAAGTTTCTATGCCACAGTATAGTATGCATATAACGGTACGTTTAAAACATATGGTTTAACGTGTGTAAAGGGTAAATTAGTATCCAGTGATAGCAGTATAAATTTGATGGATGTACATCAGTTTTATGTATATTAAACTGAATGCTTACCAGTTCCATGTATATACCTAAATGCACACAAGAGACGTGCGCCTATGTAAAGAAATGAAAATAAAAACTAAGAAAGTATCCAGTTATAAGTTTACATCGTGTGGAATAAAACGACGTTCACAATTGAATTGTTTGTCTGTCTTTGGTTTACATCACTAAACTAGGTAGGATGATCTTAAGGTCTATTGGGATTATTTGTCTCCTGGCACCAAATCGTTAGACCCCATTTCATTGACTTGTTTCTAGTGTTAAATATCAAAGGAATGGGCCAACTACTGTCAAAATGTGGTAGAATTTCAGGCACGTCATTTTACATTTTTTGTTTACAATAGTTATAAAATTCCAACATACGCGTCTCTGTCCGCGGTAAATTCTGGCCGGTACATGATGAGTTCCGAATAAGGACGAAACCCGCCTACTGGATGAATTGCCTTTTCTACACTATACAATTCTTAGTTTATCCTGGTATATGTAAGTAATTAATGGGTCAGGTGTTTATATCAAGACCACAACCTTGATTATAATAATTGTTATCACCACCCGCGCAACCAATGTTCGTTTAATTATGTAAATGTTCATTTCAAAACCACTTACCCATGTAGTGTGGTGTCTGCTCAGTAATGACAGATTGTTGATGGTTAGTTGGAACTTTGGGTCTAAATGGATGCCATATGAGCTCCACCTAAAGGAATAATAGACTAACCAGGTTACGTTAGTTAGTATATAACTGAAAATTGTGTGCAGTGTAGTGTGCGGCAGGATAGCTCAGTGGTTAGAGCACCAGGTTCCGAAGCAGACGTGCCCAGGTTCGAGTCCTGTCCGTGGAAAATTCTGGCCAGTACATGATGAGCTCCCAATAAGGACGAAGCCGGTCTACTGGATGAATTGCCTTTTCTACACTATACAATTCTTAGTTTATACTGACATATGTAAGTAATTAATGGGTCAGGTGTTTATATCAAGACCGCAACCTTAATTATAATATTTGTTATCACCACCCACGCAACCAATGTTCGTTTAATTATACGCGGTTCTTGCCAATCTAGTAAAAAATCAGTTAGCTAGTATGAAAATAACCAGTTAAATTTACAAATGACATAGATAACGGAAATGAAATTCTTGCTTAATCAGTATATTATTGAGATTTGTAATTAATTTTGGACTGAAGAAAGATTGTGGCAAAGGTAACACAAGATATCCAACAATGTAACTATAGCACAAAATTAAACTTTAAGACAAAAACAGGTTCATATAAATACGCGATATGCAGGTTCGCTAATAGATTTCAATCTTATATATAAATTTTATTGTAAAATAAAAAATACTTTAGGTAGCGAGGGTAATTCGTCCAATGAACAATTTGTTCGCATTGTGAAAATCTTGGCGTACCGTCAAGAAAATGCTCTGACGAAAAATTAAACGTAGTATGTTTGATAGATTGTCTGGAATTCTATTCCCGTCGTCATTCCAGCCGTAATGTAAAAGTTCTTAATAAGCGCAAAACCGCTCTACTGAATCAATTGTCACCTGTAAATAAGGCAATGACAGATATTTTTGCCTAATACTACCGATTGTCTTTGAATATTAGGTACTACATTATAAACATCTAATATATATATATATATATATATATATATATATATATATCCATGAAATAATATTTCTTAAAAATATTATTTCTAACATGTCAGCCAATACTCTGTATTCGGTATTTTATATACTATATGAGTGCTATATATATATATATATATATATATATATATATATATATATATATATATATATATATGGAACATATTATTCATTTATGCAAGAAAAATTTGTTTAGTTTGACAGTCATGTTTTCTTTATTTTCGTAAAGCTAAATTTAGAATAGTCTTCATTTTCGTAAATCAGGTCATTTTGCTGGGAAGTCATTATTTTTTGTTTTCATTGGTCATTTATTTAAGCGGTATCTTTTCAGGTTGTGGGCTGGAATGTCAAGAACCAGGCGTGGGTAAAATAAGCTGGACAATGCAGTTGGTTGTGGTGAATAAAAATTTACATTCCTAGAATCTACATAATTATTTTTTTTCAACGTATAATCTATCGTGAATCATTTTGTCATTTTACTGTATTATCAAGGATTTGGCTGGCTTCAATCTCAGACAACCATCAACCAACACCGAAACTAGAGATGGGATAAAATTATTAAAAAACCTAAAAAAATTAATTTCTGCTGACGAACTATTAGTTTACGTGGTGTTCTAATATTATTTAGTAGGAGAGCTAGTTATTCAGGATAATTATTGCATGGATAATTTTTTATATATGTAAAAAATTTTTAACGCTACACTTAACTAATTATGATGTTCATAAGCATAAAAAATCGGAGTTTGCCTTGAATTATATTTAAGCCATCGTCATTTTCTCGTGGTATGAAGTTTAAGTGGAGCAGCCTCCTAATAATCCAGCCCCACTCGTTGCTCGAGTTCTTCTTCAATGCTCTAGTGACCATAGTAATAAGTTTTTTAGGCCTAGTAATTTTTACATACACAGACATTTGAATGATTGTATTGAGGAAATGGGCATGCAGCTTTATCAGCATGATGTTCGTTTTCAGGTAGGTAAATGGATTTATTGTTCACCCAAGAGTAGATAAAAAGATCAAAAGTTGTTTACAAGGCCATGTTCCTGACTGGCGAAGCGGCGAACAACAGTACAGGTCTCTGATTGACGATCTAGGCCGTAATTAAGATATTCGCCCGAATTAGCGACCAAAACACAACACGGCTGCACTGGTCATTTTTGATCAGACGCTGGAGGAAGGTATTAATAATCCCAGGTCAACTCCACGAGAATCGCCAATTCACATACAAGCCCAGAAACACGTGTTTTATTTGAGATTATGCCGTTATTATAGTGCCCTGAACCGTGTAACAATTCCAGATCGTTATCCGATAGTTTACGTTAAAATTATCTTTGATGAAAAACTCCAAAGCAAGTGGTTTACATTTCTTGATCTGAAATCAGCATAAAATCAGATTAGTCTCGAAGCCACGTTCATTTATAGATAACTTGCAATTCCTGGACGTCTATGAGCGATGGAATACTGTGTTCAATCCTAAGTGTAGCGGTCTTGTGGAACGCGTACATCGCGTGTTACAGGCGGGGATATGTGCGTCTCAGAAAGAGCCCGCTTGGCTTTCGGCGCTCACATTAGTACTACGCTATATGTGATCAAGGTAACACGATATCAAAAAAATCATCAGTTGTGTGGGTAAGCTTTGGTCTCAATCCGCAATTCTTGGCAGATTTAATGGGCAAATTTGTAATTAGTGATGAACCACCAGCAGTGAAAGTTAAGCACCAGCTACAGCACGTTTCAAATAGACTGCTTGAGCAACTAACGAGAGAACGCCATTCAACAGTGTATATTTCGAAGGCTGCATTAAATTTAGGCAAATGGGTTTCAGAATAAACGCTGTTGCATCCACATTGATGCCAAAGTATACCGATCTCCAATCGATACTTAAGCGCGGTCCGAAGCCCTTTGTGATTGATTAAAAAGCATATCATAAACCATAGTCTATTGATCGATTAAAGCTTGCATTTGAGTTTCTTAATCAGACGCTAATGATAACGGGATATGATAATGATCAATAACAGGAGCCATCACCTTGTCAAGAGTTGACGATTACATGAGAGCTAAAAGAACAAGGTGGCATAAAAGCAATTATATCAGTGCACACTCCAGACATAAAATAAGATTTAAATTTGACTTTGACGACATATTTGTGGCGGCGGGTTTTATAGCACAGCCATTATAATGGAATAATTTATTCTTTTATATAGGGCATATTATTTTCTGTTTCCAAACATGTTCGCAATTATATTAATTAGCAAGTCTTTATTTTCGCAAATAAGGTCTTTATTCTAGAACAATTATTTTTGTTTGATTAAAATCTTGATCATTTTTAAGCGGTGTGGAATGGCATGTTATTAATCAAGCGCGAGGAAACGTATGCTAAACATTGCAATTTGTTGTGCTGAATCAATACAATTATCTCTGGGGCCTGTAGTATATTTTATAATAATTCAAAATAGACAATTTTACATATTCAAAATTTTGAGCAATATTAATTTATCGTAAAACATATACTTTTACTGTGTCTTATCAAGCATTCGCCGGCCCGCAACAAGTGATAACACACACACGCATATAATACACACAAACATATATATATATATATATATATATATATATATATATATATATATATATATATATAAAATAAACTAATAAGAACCGGAAAATAATAAATTGAATTAAAAAATATGTCTCTATTAATATAGCAGATAATTAACCATATCTGTCACGGCGTAAAAATTAATTAATATTTCAACGGCAAGATATTTTAACTAAATTACTTCAAGTTAGCAAGCTTGATGTAAACTTCAATCGCTTTGTATTTAACAAGTTGTCGAACAACATAACAAAACTACGCCAATGGCACGCACTGATTCGTTTTGACCTTCAATGATCATCCTCAGTGTACGACGGCAAACCACATTGAATATATATGGAAATCAATGTTAGATATGCGGCTCTCACATCTAGCAGTCTCGCATATATTGAAATTGACTGGAAATATCGGCCACACAATTTCTGTGCAGTCACGAACATTAAATGTTTGCAGCTTTCGCTACAAATAAATATATAGTCAATCCAATTAAACAACAATTGATTGCGTGGGTGGTGGAACAATTCTTTAAATCAAGTTTGCGAGCTTCGAGTAAACAATAATCCTATTGTATTTAGCCAATCATCGAACAACACAACTAAACTACCTCAAGTGGCACGCACTGACGCTTATCTACCTTCTATGATCATCATCAGAGTACAATGGCAAACTGACTAGCGAGAAGCAAACCGCAATGCATATATATGAAAAGCAAAATTAGATATGCGGCTATCACCTCTAGTAGTCTCGTATACATTGTACTTGACTGGAAATGTGGGCTACACAATTTCTATGCATTCACGAACATTGACTGCTTGTAGCTTTTGTAACAAATAAATATATAGCCAATACAATTAAACAATAATAGATTGCCGGGGTATATATATATATACATATATATATATATATATATATATATATATATATATATATATATATATACATATATATATATATATATATATATATATATATATATATATATATATGTATATATATAAGGTAAATAAAATAATATGAATCGAAAAATAATATAGTGCATAGGGAAAAATGTCCTTATTATATATGGCATATCATGAAACGTGTTTATCAATAAATAATAATTGTTTAGTTTTGAACGTCTAATTAAATTTGCTATACAGAGTGATGGTTTCTATTTCAAAATGCTTTTCCGGCTACATTGATAATTATTCAAATCAATTTGTGTGAAGTACTTTCTTACATAGCTGATTGGAAAATTAAACTGTCGGCAAATAATGTGATTAAATGTGGTAGCTATGGCAACAAATAACTTATTATTTTTTTTTAAAACTCTAAACATTTTCTGCCAGTGTAATACTGCTTAAAGAATTTTATATGGCGGTGAATGATATTTATTCTTTGTAGTCAGATTAGTTTGCTTTTATTTGAAATCAGATTCGTAATTTTAATAGACTGATATAAAAATAAGTTCTCAGCTCTTTACCTAGTTCCGTTTTATACAATAACTTTTTTAGATAACATTTTGTTGACTAGTTGTTGAATATCATATGAAAGAATCAGTAATTGTCAACAAAATTGATAAGAAGTGTAGTCAGATTATTACTCAGTTAGAAGTCATATATTGTCACACGTAGCTTTTCCAGAACCAGGCGAAACAGTTAAATAATGTTATTTCTTCATTCATACACACTGTCCAATATAAGCGTAATTTCAAATTGTAAATAAATTAATTGCGTAGAATCGTCTCTTATGTCAGACCGAATTTGGTTTTCATTCAATATTGTTGTGCAAAACAGTACATAAACATAATATCAGAGAACATGAGCGAATTTTTTAAAGTTCCAATCTAATAATAATTGGACAGGTGCCTTATTTACTAATGAATCAACCCTAGAAATAACCAGTTTAGGTTTTAATTAAAGTTTAATGTGCAATACCTTCAAGTTTATCTGATTACAGCACACATGAATAGTCATGAGGAGAATTGAATTTTTTGCCGTTAATAATTCTGTGCACCAGCTATGCCAGAAAAAGCGTTTCTATTTTTATTTTATCCATATTTCTTGATGAAAGAAATCCTGAGTCTGGGGGGAGAGTAGAACAGATTCTTGTCGTGGGTCGTCATTAAGCCGGAAATGCATGTGAAAATGAGACTAAGCATTTTTTATGCTGTCTATGGCATGTATTTCTGATACTCTAAGAAATCTACGCTAGCTCACTAACAGTTCAAATTTAATCACGTTTTTTTGCATTCTGATATTTGAAAGACTCAAAAGATTCAGTAATTCTTTTATTTCTTATTACTAAACTGTTATGCATTATTCAGTATAAATTAACATATAATCATAATTCCTGATTTATTAAAAAAACATGTCAAGTCGACTGAAATTAGCTGTACTGACATTATACTTGAATGATTCACTGTATGTGGTTTTTATTACCGAAAATTATTTCATTACATTGAGTATGTATTTCAATTTTATAAATCTACGTAGTTAGAAAAGGAGTTACTTGGCCTAATTTTTCATTAAAAAAATGATATTTTTTGCTAGAATATTCAAGATTCAATATGTGTGAAAAAGGAAATTAAGAGTAATTATATTTTATGTTTTTAATCTAACGATTTAATGGTGTTTGTTCCCTAATTTACCCAGTGTTTAAGTGGAGTTAGATAAACTCTAAACAGAAGACGAATAAAAACGGTACGTATATTATGGTTGTATAATTTACTAAATTATACTTATTTATTCCTTTCTTTGAAAGAATGTGATTTTGAAAAAAAGGCCAATGGGATTTTATCCTACGATACACCATTTTATTCGTTGATATTACGGTTTTTATTCAAGATTTTGGTGCGAGTAAACTAACTAAGCAGAGAGATTAAAGGAAGAACAAGTTAGTCTAATGAAGCCGGAGACAATGATTGATGCAGCTGATGCTATTAATAAAAAATACTTTACTCTATTACCAAACGCTATACCAGTTATGATACAATTTGTCTTCAGTACGCTTTGCTATATTAAAATAAATTATCATACGAATTGAAGAATTTTATCGAACTCAAAATATTATTCGGGAAATGAATTAAACTTTTTTTATATTTAAACTAAATTAGATATTTTGATTCGCGGAGAACATATTTATGCTCTTAAGAAACATAATTTGACCAATTTAATAATTAAGCAAACATAGGTTTCGCGGTCCATGATAACAATTACTTCAATTAAACTTTCGATCTTGATATGAACACCTGACCGATTAATTACTTACAGTATAAACAGTATAAACTAAGCATTGAAAGTGTGGAAAAGGCATTTCATCCAGTAAAATACTGTTTGTTGCGGAAAATTAATACATATGCACGTATGTATTAGGTGTTGCGAACCTAGTAACAAATTAAGCGAACATTGGTTGCGCGGGTGGTGATAACAATTATTATAATCAATGTTGTGGTTTTGATATAAACACCTGACCCATTAATTACTTCCATATGTCAGTATAAACTAAGAATTGTATAGTCTAGGAAAGGCAATTCATCCAGTAGACCGGTTTCGTCCTTATTGGGAACTCATCATGTACTGGCCAGAATTTGCCGCGGACAGGAATCGAACCTGGGCACGTCTGCTTCGGAATCTGGTGCTCTAACCCCTGAGCCATCCTGCCGCACACTACACTGCAAACAATTTTCAGTTATATACTAACTAATATAACTTAGTTAGTCTATTGGTTGCGCGGGTGGTAATAACAATTATTATAATCTAGGTTGCGGTCTTGATATAAAAACCTGACCCATTAATTACTTACATATGTAACAAATTAGTTCAGTTGTGACCAGAAGTATAAAGGAAAGGCAGCATGAACGGAAAGTATAATGTCATGCACATTCGTTTCGTGCTTACTGGCGACTCATAAGTGGGAGCCGGTATTCCGCCCTTTAACCACCATATATTTGGGTGAAGAATGTGGGATAATAGGACGGTACAATCTCCTAGACGAATGTGCAAATCTGCAGTAGAATAGCATCCATCGTATAATCTCGACAATGCGACTTCAACGCTAACTCACTCTATATAATATACATATATATATATATATATATATATATATATATATATATATATATATATATATATACCGAGTTTTTAAGGATACTAACTTACTATGGCTCTTGAGTTATTAACCATTAACATTATTGTACCGAAAAGGTACATGGTACTAACACTATGGTTGCCGAGTCGGTACATGGTGCCAACATGATGGATATCAATTTATGCTATAGTTCACCGAAATAGAGAATTACAAATATTTATGAACACCTGTCACTCCAGGTAATCCATACACACTGGCCCTGATCGATATCAGTTATCAAATTTCGCGATAAGCATGAAATCATTCAATTCAATATATAACAGTTAAATACTGTTTGTTGCGAAGAAGTAATATATATGCAAGTATGTATTAGGTGTTGCGAACCTAGTAACAAATTAGTTCATTTGTGACTAGAAGGGTAAACCGAAGACAGCATGAACGGAAAGTATAATCTCATGCACATTCGTTTCGTGCTTTCTGTAGACCGGTTTCGTCCTTATTTTCGAGCATTATGTAAGCAATTTAAAATTTTTAGAAAACACGTTTCATCTTAAATAATTAATATTAAAATTGAAATCACTCATATTATTAGCATTTATTTCTAGTCTTTCTTGATATTTGTCACCAACATTAATTATTTAATATTTTATTATTATTAATTTAGATTTTGTTTCTGTTGGCATTGCATGACACAGAAAGTTCCCACAATTTTAAATTAAAATAAATTAGAATATTAAGAAAGCGAGTTTAATTAATAAGGAAATTGTTGATTTAAAATAATGGTTGAATAGAAAATCAACTAAATTTTAGTTTTTCTGGGAAAATAATATACGTGTGACAGGAACATGTCTAACCTCTAACATTCTTTACTATGTTTATATTTTCATCACAAATTTTCATCGCAAAACTTTTCAGTTATATTCCAAATATGCGTAGCCTTAAATTATTAAGATATTATTTTAAATCATAATTTTTACTCTACATGTTTCTCCATTTGAATGTTATACCAGCACCATCTATTTCGTGCAAAATTTGGTTTTCTATACTTTTGACAATCAGGCTTATTTCAAGAAGTAATATTTAATTGGAGTAATATAGCAGTATTTGTCTTTATTAAATTTTGGTTTAAAAATTAATTTTTTAAATGTTTATTAAGGATAATTCAACTACTAGACCACAGAAATATTCTTGGTTAACATCTTTCAGGTAATAAACGAAAGATGGTTTGGCTTAGTTCCAACCCATGTTAAATACTATGATTATTTCTTTATTATAATTGTTATTGAAATATATGTTCATATTTTGATACGAAAATTAGTTGCGCGAGTGGTGATAAAAATTATGTAAATCAAGGTTGTGATTTTGATATAAAAATCTGTCCCATTATGTACGTACAGCTAAGTTTCTTATAGTGTAGAAATGACTAATTAACCAGCATACAGGTTTCGTCCTTAATTGAAAATCATCAGGTACTGGCCAAACTCTCCGCTAAAAAGAATCGAAATTAAAGGAAAGGTAAATTCTGAACAGTACGTGATAAGCTGTCAATAAGGACGAAACGGGTCTACTGGATGAATTGCCTTATCCACACTATACAATACTTTGTTTATAGTGAAACATGTGTAAACGTATTGGGTCAGGTGTTTTATCAAGATCGCAACATTGATTAGATATATTTTTTATCACCGCCTGAACAACCAAACTTCGTTTAATTATAATAATGTTCTTATGAATAAAACTTCCCCATGTCACATGGTATCTGTTATATAAAGATAGATTTGGAATGGTTGGTTGGAACTTTTTGGCTAAGGAGATGCTATTTTGGGCTCTGACTAAAGAAACGGCTAACCAAGAAGCACAAGTTAATTTTTTTACTGAAAATTTTGTGAACTGTGCGGCGGGGTGGTTCAGTTGTTTTGATCAATAGATTCCAAAGCAGACTTGCCAAGGATTCGAGTCCTGTCCACGGTAAAATCAGACACCACGCAATACGTTCCCAATAAGAACAAAATCGACCTACTTTTGTACACCATAGAATGCTTTGTTTATGCTAATGAACGTATCTACACAAATATGTTCATATTTGTTGGCCCTATGAGCTAAACATTGCCTAAAGTAGCTATGACAGCTCATTAAGTAGACCAGTTTTGGTCTTGTTGGCAGATTGTCGTATAGGTTTTGGAATTTGCCGTAAAAGGGCCAGCAACAAAGGCACCATTACTTCTACGCCTTGAAGTTAACCACCTTTGTTAAAACTGACGCCCAATACACGCTATTTCAATCAGTTACAAACTACTGATTTTGATTAGATTTTCCTTCTCTACATGATTTTCCAAGTAGCATCCTATCATTAAAGAACAGACAACATGTCACTTGGAGAAATTGAATTGACATAATATCCATAGATTTAGTTTATACTGACAAAATAGAAATCAGCTAATATCCAGGTGGCATGGCTTCTGTTGAAAAATACTAATTTTGCGGAAAAGTTGGCAATTTAATTCGAATATATGTCAAATAGACGAACCAAAATAATAGGGTGGTGTATGATTGAAAATTACGTGTAATATTGGGTAGGGTGTACTCAGTGATGTGACTACAAGAATCAAAATCATATGTGTCCTGCCTTGTGCACATATTTCGGGTCAAACTTGACGAGTTCCGATTATGGATGAAATCTGTCTACTTGTTGAAGATATTTCGACAAAATAAGCATTGTCCAATACATTTTGACTGAAATTATTAATAATAAATTAAAAAAATAAAAATTATAATTGCCCATTTCCAGGATTTGGATTCATTATTTCCAAATTGCGTAAGATGATAAACGCAATCTATCAAATGGAATTTTATCTTTCCAAGAATCATTTTATGATCTTAATTCGAAACTAAAATAAACAAATATGCTTTCACCTCAGAATAATTATGCAAATTTGTTCATTTATATGCTTTTTTAAGGTATTTGCTGAAATTTGCTGTCTGATTATATTGAAATATGACTAAACTTTATTTGAATTAGTGCAGGAGATGCAGAAAATGGTTTGACAAAATCTATATGTGTACATTTCTAAAGAAGAAATAAAACAGTAAAAATATTATTTTGCGACAGAACATAACAAAAATATGTCCATTTTGCTCTTTATGTCAATTTCATCTGCTTTGATCTTCCACTAAATATTAAATGTCAATTAGTCTCAACTAAATACGTGAAGCTTTTTTTGTATTGAATAAAGTAATACAGCAGACAAATAATCAGGAATTTCTTCTGTAACAATTGATGAGCAAAACTCAGCCATGAGAGTAATTGTAAGCCAAAGTCAAACCGATACGTTGGACAGAGAGACTATACGATAAACATGGAGACAAAGAATAAGCCACACACTTAGAAAGATCAAAAACACGTCGCCTTAGTGAAAGCAGGCTCCATGAAAAATCAGAGCTCCTCGAAGAATTTCACAAGGCGAAACGGATTGGCGCGAATCACGCTGGGCTAAACGGTAAGCTAAAATTTAACCAATGCTACCAATTATGCCAATAGTGACCATTCCACCTAAATGCTGTTGTCTTACGCAAGATAGTTCAATAATAAATAATATTTTAACGATTTGCACAATAAAGAAGTTATGTTGCCGATCTACTACGCTTTATTCTAACAGACTCTAAAGATAAAGAAAGTTTATAATGGGCCATTATAGCCGAATTGGATATCGTATTTGTATTAAAGAAATACAAGTTTAGCATTCTTCATTTTCTCGATATTCAACTGCGCAATAAGAACGGCGTGGGCCTTACAAGGTCGACACATTAGAAGTCAACATTAATGGGGAAAAAAACATTGCATCAGCATATTGTCAAAAACTTACAGGAGGGATCTGGTAAATAACATAGTCAATTGCCAGTACAATATGCTACGTATAAAAATCTGAAAAGGGAGAGAATATTCGACAAAGACCTTGCCAATGTACATATATTCCGATAATATCATTAATTTTTACATGAAACTCCGACTGGCTTGCGTAACAGAAAGCTGTCACCGAAAAAATCCCACTGAGGAGTTCATCTGGCATCAATAATGACTAGAAGAGCAGACCAATCCAAAGGAATAGATTAACATGTAGCATACGTTGAAGTGGAGATTTGCCTCTAGCATCTTTGCAGCAATGAACGTTAAAAATGAAGCACCCGTTTTAAGCAATCAATAAATTAGTATGTGGCTTGCTAATTATCATAATAGGCAATACGTTTTTCAGCCGTAAATTGGACGTACTCTCCAATCCGATTGTAATATACCAGTCGTCAAACAAGATAGCAAAACTATCGCTAGTCGTTCTGCTGTTCAACGATTGCTTAAATACAATGGGATAAGTGTTTACTTCAAGCTCGCAAACTTCATTTAAAGAATTGATACCACCAACCGCTAAATTAATTATTTTTTAAATGAAAGTTTTGTTCACAGACCACTTTTCACGAAATATAAACTACAAATTTGACATCTATAAAGCCAAAAGGACAGAAAATATTACACATTGCAGGAGTCTGTCAAAATGTCAATAATGTTAGCTAATTTATTTCCATAAATACCGTAAAGCACGACGCCAAAATTTGTTTCGATTTGCTTCGTGCAGTTTTTTTGCTTGTGGACTTTAACGGGCGCAATTCTAAATGAGATAATTGGAAAATGCTAGTAAAACGCACGTTGACATAATAATTATGCCATTGTAGCAATAAGATGAACCAAACGATATCTTCATAATCACATGAAAAGATGACACCAGTAAAACGAAAAATGAAAGACAAATCGCGTACAGGTAAACGTTTATTTATTTTGAAATCATTCTTTATGTATCAACAGTAATGAATGGTTTTGTTTGACAACCTTGAAATTATTGCCATGCCAGATAGTATAGATAGCTAAATTTATTGGAAATTAATTTGTTCTGTTCAATCAAAAAATTGTCGTATAATCAATTAGTTGTCCACACAGTTCCTCTAGTTATACTGCCTGTCAATTTTTAAGCAATTATAATTTATTATAAAATAAAAAAACTGTTAAAACAGAAAGTATCTTGTATTTGATTTCTTCATAAAATAATATAAAATGAAAACTTAGTGTATTAAATTCGAGTATACATTTTTTTGAATAACAGATTTTTATGGCAAAACATTCGGCTAAGTCTGTTCTCCTTGAAAGGTTTTTGATGCATTGGAATAACTCGATTAGTTATTAAGGGGATCTAATGGTCATTTGATATTAAAATTCTCCTGTTGTCGAAATTTTCCTTCTTATTTATGGAAAATATCAAAAAAGCACATCAAGAAACACAAATAAAATTCTGCTATGTAGCAAATTACGATATCAATTTTAAATTAATTTTCTTTTGATTCCCTTAATCATTTTCAGTTTCATTTGTTTTATCACTTAATATAAGCCTAAATATGATGCCTTACATATATATATATATATATATATATAATACAACAGTAACATAAATGTCTATATATATATATATATATATATATATATATATATATATATATATATATATATATATATATATATATATATATTATATACACACACAATTATTTACTGTGATTTTCTTGACGTTAATTGTGCATTTGTTTTCTAATTAATCACTTCTTCAATTGGTATGTCAAATATATACAGTTGAGATTAACTACGCACATCTTCAAGAAACTCACATGCAAACACACAGAACATATATTTACGTAAATTATGCAGTAAATTTCATAATAATTTGTACTGTTGAGACAGCCTGAGGTATGTTAATTTGCGTACAATGAAATGATAACTTGCTGTAGCACCAGATTCCGAAGCAGACGTGCCCAGGTTCGTATCCTGTCCGCGGCAAATTCTGGCCAGTACTTGATGAGTTCCCAATAAGGACGAAGCCGGTCTACTGGATAATTTGCCTTTTCTACACTATACAATTCTTAGTTTATACTGACATATGTAAGTAATTAATGGGTCAGGTGTTTATATCAAGACCGCAACCTTGATTATAATAAATGTTATCACCACCCGCGCAACCAATGTTCGTTTAATTATATAAATGTTCATTTCAATACCACTTCCCCATGTAATGTAGTGTCTGTTCAGTAATGACAGATTAGGCATAGTTAGTTGGAACTTTGGGTCTAAATGGATGCCATATGAGCTCCACCTAAAGGAAAAATTGACTAACCAAGTTACATTAGTTAGTATATAACTGAAATTTGTGTGTAGTGTAGTGTGCGGCAGGATAGCTCAGTGGTTAGAGCACCAGATTCCGAAGCAGACGTGCCCAGGTTCGTATCCTGTCCGCAGCAAATTCTGGCCAGTACTTGATGAGTTCTCAATAAGAACGAAACCGGTCTACTGGATGAATTGCCTTTTCTGCACTATACAATTCTTAGTTTATACTGACATATGTAAGTAATTAATGGTTCAGGTGTTTCTATCAAGACCGCAACCTTGATTATAATAAATGTTATCACCACCCGCGCAACCAATGTTCGTTTAACGCCTTAAAATGTTTGTAATTAGAACTGACTAAAGTTATCCTAAAGGAAACCCTATTATTGTTCACGATGTACCTGCTTCAATTTAAAATAAATAGAAGATATACCTATAGTTAACTTTTACAATCGTTATTTTAAATGTTTTAAAATATTATCGAATGATAAACGAAAGACATTGAAACCTATCAAGGTCTCCTGGTACCGTGATTTTTGTGTATATGGATGCCATATCTCGGCTCGCCAACCTATCACCTTTAACTAGTATCGATCAATCCACAAGTTCAAACAAATAGTAAGAATTCAACAATGTATTTTCAAAGAGGTAGAAGGATTTTTTAGTTATTCGTTGAAGAACCTAGGAAATTTTCTATGTTGGGAAGTGTTTGACATTAACCATAATTTCTAACAGGTTTTATGTACTTTTAACAAACCATACTTGCTGGGTGAAATTGTATCTATGAGTATGATCGTACTGGGTTCAATTCTGTGTCTGACCTTTATTTACTTTATTGAAAATCCTTATTATTTTTCTTAATTTACATGTACTGTGAGTAATTACTCGGACATATCTTCACTTTTGTTATATTTGTACTTCTTGTAGGATAGTGTTTTTAACTACATAATTTGCATTTGACATAGAATAACGAAACATAGAACAAATTATCTTTCTTTTACGTAAAGTTGAGATGAAAAGGCTTTACATCAGAAAAAATGAGTAAAAAGAAGATAATTATTCTGCCATCTCTTTATTAGTTTTGTTGAACACACGTTTGATTTAGAAATGAGCATTTACATATCTATTACACCTTTAAGTCAACAAGTATTTGATATTAAATATCAATACTTAAAGCTACAGAGAAATGTTACGAGTCGCTGCTGAAAAAACGCAGGATTATGGTAGTATAATTATCCATCCTGTGTAGATAATTTAGGACTAGCAATTAGATATATAGTTTGATAGTGTGTGTTGCAGAGAACTAATATATATGCTATTGTTTGTTACGTGTGCGCCTCCAGGTATAAATTATTTCAAATATGACCAGAAGGAGAAACCAAAGACTGCAGGAACGAAACGTATAATCTCACGTGCAACTACCCTCAATATATTTTGTTAAGGAATATTGTAAACTTGGACGGTGCAATCTTCTATACGAGTGTATAAACCTGCACTAGTGAAGCTAACTTCATATAAAGTTTTCGACAACGGGACTTCGATGCCAAACCACTTTTTTATAAGATATAAACTGTGTCTCATATGGCACCAGCAGCATGTATGTTGTGTAGCTACTTGATCTCATCACTGTGGTTGCTGAAAAGGTACATGGTATCAAACAATCGATTTCAAAGTATGACAAAGTTCAGCAACTTTGAGAATGACAACTACTTCTGAATACCTATTACTCCATAAACTAAAAAAACACTCTGGCCTTGATCAATATCAGTTAACACTTTACGCGGTAAGCCTGAAATCTTTCAATTAAATAGATAAAAGTTAAATACTGTTTTCTGAGAAGAAATAATAGATATGCAGTTGTGCGTAGAAAACTAAATATATAATCCGAATTGTATTGAAACAATCGCTCACATTATACGGAATGCTATTAAAACAAAAATGAGTAAATAGCAACAAAAAATCATCATTTTTAGTAATTGGAGAGTATTTAGAAAACATTGGTGCTACATTTCATATAGATCAGATACATTCGATGGGAACAAAATGCATTTTTCCTGTAAATGCTGATGACAGATTGAACTATAAGATCAATCATTAATTCGAATAAAATCTAGAAGATTTATCATTCAACGTAACGGAAGCCGAGGTATCCCTGGCTAATAAATTTAAATGAATCCTTATCTAAATGTGGCAAACTCAGGCAAATGTGCAAAAAACTGAATATCTTTTTTAACAGGTCAGCTATGGCGAATGTTCTACACTAATTAAAGATATTAACTTGTCACCTTTACCATTATAGTTACATATTTATTCGGTACCTGTTATCTGTTATGGATAAATTTATTTCTTCACAAAATTTGTTTTTAAAATGAAATTTTTCTTCTATATGTTAATCTTTCCTGTTCCTTTATTAGGTATTATTTTCTACTCAGGAGGCTTTACATAGTCACTTATCTCAATTAATCTATGTGACCGTCCTCGCAATCACATTAACTTAATAAGTCAATAATTCACAATACATTCAAAGGTTTACTTTAAATTTCTAAATTTACGATTCACTTCCCGCCTAAATAACCATGATATTACGTTCTCACAAATAATCCAATAAACCTGCAATCACGTGTTTATCACAGTTAGGCTATTACTGTATGTGCATCAGGATGGATTTGATTGGCTTAAGATTCACCAATTGACGTTGGCTTGATGAAGAAAAGAAGCCAGTGCATTGTCATAGATTTATCAGGCATAGGGATTACGTAACACGGTTACATGTATATTTAATTTTTAACAGATATAATGTTTCACTACAAAATCAACACTTTGTATTAGTTAGTAAAGGCAATTTATCCGGTAGACCGATTACATCCTTAATTTGATATCTTTAAGTACTGTTCAAAATTTTCTCCCTAAGAGAATTAAATCTGGACGCTATCAACTGGGACACCCATGCAGCAAAAAATGTGCAATTCCAAGCCATATATCAACTATTGTTTCTGGTTCCATTCAATTTCTCGTGGACCGTATTTGGAATCGCTTAATACGAGAAGTTCCAAATTACCTTTTCTGATTCGCCATTGTACGACGTGAGCTAAACATTTGGGGAAACTGATATTGATTTTAGTTCTATTGAAAGGATTTTTATTATATACATTTGTTAAATATAAAATAAGCACATTGCATTAAGTTGCAAAGGCAAATCATCCAGAAGAATCGCTTCGTTCATATTGCGAACACAGAATATCTCGCGTACGTGATTAGACAAATTACTGTCTTGGATAAACTACCCAGTTTAAAAAAATTAAGAAATTTCTTAATCTATAATTACAAATATGAATGGCAAACGGAAAATTGACATCATAAAAAAATATCCCTGGGAATAGCCG